>SSNP01000056.1:2338197-2362156 GCA_006937955.1 Pachypanchax playfairii | reverse complement strand
AGCTAACCTCGCTAACGACACAATAACAATCTCTTCATGTTCAGATTTGGGATCCAGCCTCTGATCGTTTTGAGGTACCGGTACCACTGTCTGTTCCTGAAGTTCCTGAGACTGATGAGAACAAAAGACTTTACAAGGTTTTAATTAGCCACAAACCATTTGGCATCCAGGTCATAAGGAAAAGCACAGGAACCAAAATGTGAGTTGTTTTCATGATTCAGGAATGTTTTAGTTGTTACTTCTGATTAAACAGGAAAATGTTTGGCTTGTTTTTGTTGGGGGTACGTTTGGTGTTGCTGCTTCTTCTTATCAAAACAGATTCTTTCTATTGGCTTCGTTTCAGCAAAGGTCAGAGCCTAAAGTAGTTTCCTGTTGTTCAGCAGCAGCACGTCTCAATACAACAATATTATTATCTTTCTGTTTGTCTTTGATGGTTTTTCTCTCAATTTTTGAAATGTCTGCCCAAGTTTTACTAATTAAAATATTCTGAATTAGCATAAAAAGTTCATGTGAGCTTGAAATATTTGTTTAAATCAGTTTCCCAAAAACTCTGTTTCCTTTCCCAGCTTCTTCCTAACCGATTTAATCCTCCACCTCTTTTCGCAGCTGGGACTCTGTCCTTCCAGGATTGACCTTTTCAGACATGTTCATCCAAGTGTCAACTCGGCTGTCATCTGATTTTGTCTACGGCTTCGGAGAAACGGAGCATCCCACCTACAAACATGATCTGAACTATCACACGTGGGGTATGTTCTCCAAGGACCAGCCTCCTGGTGTAAGTGTCGTTCTAGTTCTCTTCCTCATCCAAAAACTCAAAACGAGACTGATATGTTCTTTTTTCTCACGCTAATGAAACAATCAGGTATCAACAAAGTGGACGATCAGCTGGGATCAAATCAAAACATCTGATGTTCTGTCTGTCTCCATGTTTTCTGCTTCAGTACAAGATGAATTGTTACGGAGTTCATCCCTTTCATATGGGCCTTGAGAACACAGCTGATGCTCATGGGGTGCTGCTGCTAAACAGTAACGCTATGGGTGAGCATAAACCTACACACGGATTAATACATGTATGTACATGGTCACGCTTGTACAAACACACAGGGATGAAGCTGGAATACACGCTCAGTTAATACCAGTTAAATAGTATTTATCATTAAGGAAAGCTGTGACATCATGTAATTTAACAGGAAGGACATTCTAAGACTGACTTTCCACAATAAAAGCTTTTGACTTGACCTCCTTTTTTTGTATTTTGTAATAATTATGTTTATTTATTTTGTGTCCAGATGTGACTTTGCAGCCGACTCCTGCTTTAACCTACCGGACTGTTGGAGGGATCCTGGATTTCTACGTGGTCCTGGGACCGACACCTGAGATGGTTGTGCAGCAGTACACTGCAGTAGGTTTTTTTGGGACTTACAGTATCTCACACGTGTGTTTGTGTGAGAATGTGAATATTTGTTGTGCTGAATTCTTTTGACTTACTTGTTTGTTTCCCTTTTAACAGCTGATTGGGCGACCTGTTCTACCTGCCTATTGGTCCCTTGGGTTCCAGCTCTGTCGCTATGGATATGCTAATAACTCAGAGATAGAAAGTCTGTACAAAGACATGAGGGCAGCTGGGATACCTTATGTGAGTTTAAAAAAGGTTTTAGGATCCTTAGATTCATGTGAGCATATATTTATAAAGATTTTTAAGATTTGTCGCCTAAAACCCAGAATCTACCAGCAGTAATCTGTATCTGCATCGGTTGCAGGATGTTCAATATGCAGACATCGACTATATGGAGCGTCAGCTTGACTTTGTCCTGGACTCAGAGTTTAAAGGTCTTCCAGCTCTGGTGGACTCTATGAGAAATGAAGGCATGAGGTTCATCTTCATTCTGGTAAAATGGATTTATAAAACAAAACAAATGAGAACGGTCATCTAACTTCTCTGTTATTTTACAGATGCATGCATCTACACTCTGAATAGAACCCTTAAATTTCCTTATATTAATGCCGGGTTCACGCGACAAGATTTTCATGCCGATTTTGCCACGGTTTTCCCTTCCGACAAGCCCTGATTATCAGGACGGCTCTTAAAGGTGTGATGACATCACTGTTTAAACTGGCGTAAAGCTATTTCATGTAGTAGATATGCCCGCATATGTCAACTCACAAAAGAATTTGATTAAAAAACTAACAGGGCGGGGGTGTACGGGCAGGTCAGAATCCTCTTCTCAGCAACACGGTTCCTTTCGTTAATGATATGTGGGTCTCCCTGGCTGACTTCGCTCTGATTGGCTACAACCATTGCCCGCAGCAAGCCTTTCTTCTCGGCTCCGTCAACAGTCCAGTAACATGGCGAGTGGACGTTTACAACCGTATATGTTCGAGCCTGAAACGTCTTCTGAGGAAGACGGAGGGGTGAACACATAAAACTCAACTAATCACATGAGCGAATAAACAGTGCTGTCAGATGTTATCAATGAAAATAGATTCACAATATGGTATGATAAACCTGTTGCTCACGGACATTGTTGCTAGAGCGGCTATCACATGCTAGCATCATGAACTCTTCAGACCACGAACAAACGTTTATCAGGCAAGGCAGCATTTTATTAAATAAATAAACTTACAGGTATTGACGATGTGGTCGCCTCCTTCAGGGTTGGTAAAGAATTTTTAATTAAAATCAGTTTCTTTGACAATCCCAACTTGAATTCAAGCAGTCCTCCGTGAAGTGAGCTGAACATATTTTCTAATTGAGGTTATAACTGCGTGGCACTTCTCCATAAATGAACTTCAGCCACTCTTCTCTAGTTTTTTCATCCTTCGGGAGTGAGTGTAAACTTCCAGCATGGGTTGAGCATCCTTGGACACAACAGGTCCCCGTTTGCGTAGCCATCTCTTCTCAAGAGCAGCAGCACAAGCTAGCGCAACGCAGCTAACGGTGTATGGGCTGGGGGGGGGGTTGGACTGTTTACTTCACTGTGCACTTTTATTGGACGCTATGAAATACGTAGGATAAAATGCCACGTAGGAAAAAAATGGTGCTTTCCGATTTAACCGTTTTTTAAATATGAAACAAAGCGGACCGCCCACAAACGGGAACTTTGATACTCGCTTTGGACGTTCACACGGCCTCATCAGTGCACAACACATCATGATATACCCCAAAAACCTCAAAAAAGTGCATTTTGATGTCATAACCCCTTTAAGATAAACCTAACCAATAATATAGCCGTGTGTGGTGTGTTAAGAGCGATCCGGTCCACTCGGAAGGACGTTTGATAGCAAATCAGGGATACCCAACATGCTGCGTTGTCTTGGCCCGATATACAGTAGGTCCGTGTGTGATGTCTTGCGAGGCGAACCAAGCAGCTCAGTGTAGCGTGTAGCCAGTCAGAGAGGACGGTGACGGGATGCTTCTTTTTCTTCTGATATCTGGTTCATACTGGCTGAAGCTGTGCGGAGCTAAGCAGCTGACTCAACAACGGTCCACAAGCGCTTCTGCACAACTGTTTTTTTGGGGGGGTAACCCGTCTCTATTGCGATTAAAATTGATCCGTGAGTTATGTGTGGCCACATGACATGATGAGACACCACACACGACAGGAGCAGAACAAGAATGTGCCTGATTTTTTTTTTGGTGTGTGTGCGGTCTGAAACTCCTGCGTCGTGTGAACCAGACTTAATTTTATTCATATACCTGTGATTCTGATCACCGTTTCCGGTGGTCTGTGAAATATAACAAAACATCTAAATGCAATCATGAGCTTGTAAAAAAGCAAATGACCGTTTATACAGTCCATTCATGAGTTTATGTGGATTTAATTCCAGGATCCAGCAATTTCAGGCAATGAGACAAATTATCCTGCTTTTGAGCGAGGAAGAGCAGCTGATGTCTTCATCAAATGGCCCGAACGTCTCAGTAATGAAATCGTTTGGGGTAAGGTAAGTAGAAAAAATTAGTGGAAAAAAGTAAAAGTGAAGTAAAGTAACTCGGATGTACTGATGGAGAGAGATTTAAAGAGACAAGATGAGGATTTTTATACAGGTTTAATTTGTATTATATTTTTCTTAAGGTCTGGCCTGATTTCCCAAATATCACAGTAGATGAGAACCTGGACTGGGACACGCAAGTAGAGGTACATGATCCTAGATCTTTCCCTGTTTCCCCGAAACATATCACCAGTACGAATGTCAGCCACGTCATTCAAACCCATTAAAAATGAAAC
This sequence comes from Pachypanchax playfairii, assembly GCA_006937955.1. Lineage (NCBI taxonomy): Eukaryota > Metazoa > Chordata > Actinopteri > Cyprinodontiformes > Aplocheilidae > Pachypanchax > Pachypanchax playfairii. The sequence goes on along the minus strand of SSNP01000056.1, from coordinate 2,357,930 downwards.
TGTGCTCAGTTAGTTATAAAGCTGCTGGAGTGAAATGATTTATTGTTTATTTCCTCAAATCAGACTCTTCAGGAATCACTCAGATGTTTGTTCAGATTAATACCTACACAGTAATAGACAGGTGGTCATAATGATGTGGCTGATCAGAACATAAAATCAGTTTTTTTGTATTTCGTATATTCTGACCTTTTGATCTTCTGATTGGCAGATCTACAGGGCGTACACGGCATTCCCAGACTTTTTCCGGACTCAAACAGCAGCGTGGTGGCAACAAGAAATCAAAGATTTCTACACGAATACAACAAAGTTTGATGGTCTTTGGATTGTGAGTTTACTGAAGGACACTAGTTCACTCATTCATCCTGGTTTTCCTGTCCCTGTTCTAACCTGCACTCTGTCTCCATCTAAAGGACATGAATGAACCTGCCAGTTTCGTTCACGGGACAGTCGGGGGGACGTGTCTCGGTAATCCACTTCTGGAAAACCCACCATACATGCCACGTAAGAACCAATACAACATGTGATGCGCTCATTTTATTTTTAACTGTAACTGATAATAAGAAACATCCTTAAACACATTCTGTGATTGTGTTTGTGGACCCTGAAGCCCTGGAGTCTAAACATCGCGGCTTGAACCACAAAACTCTTTGTATGAACAGTGAACAGATACTAAACAACGGGAGGAAAGTCAGACACTATGATGTCCACAACCTGTATGGATGGTCCCACACCAAACCGTCATATGAGTAAATACGTTTTTATTCCTGGATCAGGTTTTCTTGCATGATTTAGTCAAACTGTTATATGTTTGTACATTTTTATAAATGACCAGGAAGATGATCAGTGAAGTGTTTTTCCCGTGATGCAGCGCACTGCTGAGTGTGACAGGTAAACGAGGAATATTGGTGACCAGGTCAACTTACCCCTCCAGTGGAAAGTGGGCTGGACACTGGCTGGGGGACAATTTTTCCCGCTGGGACCAGCTGTCCAAATCCATTATAGGTGCAGTTAAAGATGAAGTTTTATTTTTGTTAACACTCTGTCAGAATCAGCATCCTGTTGAAACATGAACATTTTATTTGTTTATGTCTTCCAGGCATGATGGAGTTCAGTCTGTTTGGCATCTCATATGTAAGTAACTGATTTTAGTTTAGACTAGAAATAATCTGACTATTGATGTAATGTTAATCTCATTAAACAGATTACATAAACTGTGTTTGATGACCCTCCTATTACCCAGGTCATTACAAGCCTAAACCCATCTAGGGATAGGACGATACCCTTAAACTCATGATACGATGCACCTCGATATATCAGAGTCACGAAACGATAAGTCACGATACGATATCAAAGAAAAATATATTACTAAATAACTTGTCCGTTCTACGGAACGGCTTCGGTGCGGTTTTTCAGCAAGCTACCACTCACATCTTCCCCAGATAGGGAGTGCGGCCAGCTCCGGTGCTGGGTGCGGAAATGGCACCCGCGAGAACAGAAGTTCACGTGGGTTATCATTTTGTCGGGACTTCACACGAGAACACGTCCATTATTTAGCAAATGTGTGAAAATGTGTTGTGCTGCAGGCTTTCGGGACCCTGTGTCACCGGGTGTGATGTAATGTTTACATTTCCTATTAGCGCGTGTGCTGTCTAAAAAGAAGAGTCAAGTTACAATTGTTTGTACACTCGTTTATTTTGAAAAAAACACCGGATATTCAAGCCACACTTCCTGTATAGTTCGTCAGATTTAATCAAACTTGACGTGGATCCTCTCCGGCGTCCGGAAAAAATAGAACCTTGCGGATTCTTTCCGTTGTGCTGTACGGCCCCCGTAACCGGACCCGCACCGCACGGAGCTACTGTGAGCCTTCAAAAGGGATTTTAATCTAATGGAATACCTGCGGGGTCCGCACCGGACTGGATCTGGATGCAGTGTGAGCCCGGGGTAATGGAGGTGAAAAGACGAATATTAATGACAGTTGTCGCTTTTGTGTTAAAAACTTGCAAATACGAGGTGTCATTGCACACTCGGTTCAGCCGAGTTCGCCATGTTGAATGTTGCGCTCTGGGTGGAAAACGCTAGTTCCGTGTTTTCAGGATGACGCACAACAAAGGTGACATGTAATTGGTCCGTCCTAAAATTTTGACGTGGAAATGATTGGGTGCGGCTCTGGTGTCAGACCCTTCTGCATTTGAACATAATGCAGGAGGATCTGATTGGTCAGGCTTGGCAGTGACGTAGCAGTGTCTTTATTTCGTGATCCAATTTTTTCGTACTCGATGCGTTTCATCTTGTTTTGTATCGCGATATTTCGTCCCATCCCTAAACCCGTCTGACTGAATCTTGTTCTCATCATTACCTCCATACTTTATTAATTAGGTAGTTTAATCTCTTGTAGCATTACAAGCTAACCCTAATGAGTCTTATGAGGAAAATAAATGACATGACTAAATGAGTCATAACACAAATGAAAAATGTAACGATTGCCTCAAATGTTTTTCTGTTTGTAATTGTTCATCCCTTTCTTTCAGACGGGAGCTGATATTTGTGGGTTCTTTAACACAGCAGAGTATGAGATGTGTCTTCGCTGGATGCAGCTTGGTGCTTTCTATCCGTACTCACGCAACCACAACAGCAAGGGGAACCCGGTCAGTCACTCCAGAACCATCAACTCTGATAACTTTGTCTCCAATTTCACGTGTAGATTTCCAACCAAAAGAATATAATTCTACTCTAATAATATTAAAAATGGCTTCTTTAAACTCACAAGACCCCAAAAGAAGAAGCTCTTTTTTTTTTGCATTACGATTCATTTGTCTGAGTTCTGTTTCTCTTTCTCTCAGAGACAGGATCCTGTTGCCTGGGACGACAGCTTTGCTGCTGCATCTCGAGACGTCCTGAACATCCGTTACACCCTGCTGCCCTACCTGTACACACTGATGTTTGAGGCTCACACCAAAGGAAGCACGGTCATCAGACCGCTGTTACACGAGTGAGCACAGACACAAAACGACAAACAAAAACATTTTGCTGCTGTTGTTGAGGACTTGCCATCAAATATATTAGATATTTTTAGTAATGTGTGTAATGTATGCAGTAGTTAATGAACTACACTATAAACCATTTTCACGTTTCACGTTTACTTTAAATGTTTTTAATTTATGTTCTGTTCAGTTTAAATCTCTTATTTTAATACATTTTAGAGTCTACTATAACAACTGTTTTATTTAACTTATTAATAATATGTTTGTTTGTGTTGCAGGTTTGTAAATGATAAAGCTACATGGGACATATACAAACAGTTTCTCTGGGGACCCGCCCTGCTCATCACTCCTGCTTTAGACAAGGTACATTCATGTTTAGTTATACTTTTCATTTCGTTTTATTTCAACTGTCTCATTAATAGATTCATATGTGTGAACTCTTGTCAGGGCGTCAGGGAGGTAGAAGGATATCTTCCTCGTGCACGTTGGTATGACTACCACACAGTAAGTATCTGTCAGAAAGTCATTGTGTTGTTTTGTTAAATGTAATTATTACGTATTGCACTGCAGCTGTGATGCGATTCATTTCTAAAAATAAACTTTCTTAAAACTACAGGGTGGGCCATTTATATGGATACACCTTAATAAAATGGTAATGGTTGATATTAGCGTCCTGTTTGTGGCACATTAGTGTATGTGAAGGGGCAAACTTTTCAAGATGGGTGGTGACCATGGTGGCCATTTTGAAGTCGGCCATCTTGGATCCAACTTTTGTTTTTTCCAATAGGAAGAGGATCATGTGAGAAACTTAAAAGAGAAACTTGTAAATAACTCATGAAAGAATAAAGTTACGTTAACACCAAGCAGACCATTGTTTTTCTTGTGAAATCAATAAGTTTAATGTGTCACATAATAAGTGTTTCCTGATGTTTTTTAGATATAAAATGTTTCATATTACAAGTTAATACTTAAGAAATAACCACAAAGTCCTGAAATTTGTATGAAATGGCCTCTTTAAGTAAATAATCACCTGTTTTATCAGGCTAAAGACGTTGAGGTGCGTGGAGAAACGATCCGCCTGCCAACGCCTCTGAATCACATCAACCTTCATATCAGAGGAGGATTTATTTTACCGTGGCAGACTCCAGAGAACTCAACATATTACAGGTAGGTTCATTCACACTGCTGATAAATCCTGATGGATGGTCAGTGTTCTAAAACATCTGGTGTCTAAAAGATCAACTATTTGTATTTGAATCAACATTTTTTTTTATGTAAAAATTCGGAATATTTTTGGAAAACTGAAAATGTTTTAACTGAATTTCTAGAACAACCCTTGTTTTCTTCACTCTTTCAGTCGTAGGAATCCTTTAGGGCTCCTCGTTGCTCTGAGCGACTCTGGAACTGCGCAGGGATCATTTTTCTGGGATGATGGAGAAGGAATAGGTGAGTGAAAAGTCTCACATCCATCCATCCACTTTGTTTGTTTGGAGTACTGTATACTATTTATGGTACGTACAAACAAAACAGTTAACAATCACAAACATATTTGTTTCCTCCTGTCAGACACGGTGGGAAGAAACGAATACCGTCTGATCTCCTTTACAGTAGAGTCAGTAAGTGTGCGCACGAGTTCACGCTCCAACTGAACGTGTGACATCTTTATTATATATATATATATATATTATATAATATTTAATTCAGACTTAAAGTACATTTGTCTTGTTTTTAACAGTTTAAATTTAAAAAGAAAACAAAATAGAAAAAAATGTCCAAACCTAACAAATGTTTTTTCCCCGATTTTTTTTTTTTCCTTCAGAACACTTTGACCAGTCAGGTTGTTCACAACGGTTTGGCTGATGCTGTTCAACTGACTCTGGGTGTGGTGAAGGTTTGGGGTGCAGGAAACATCAGCATCACAGAGGCGACTCTCACAGACTCAGATGGAAGACCACATGCACTCAGTCCACAGCACAACCTTCAAACTCAGGTCAGGTTCACAGCTGCAGTTACATCAGTGTAAATATACCGGATCTTTATGTTTGTCCACAAAATGATGTGTTTCAACGATGTGTTTAAAAAGTTGTTTTATTATCATTAAGATAATTTATTAGAACCTTCATCTATTTTCTTTCTTTCCACAGGAGCTGATTATAGATGTAACATCAAAGTCGTACCCTGTCCATCATCCTTTCACCATAAACTGGAGGTCGACTGTCTGAAAATCAAACATTTTTCTAAAGAAGAAGAAGAAGAAGAAGGTCCAGCTGCTCAGATCATCTTTAGTGTTTCAAATATCAAACATTAAAAATAGTTGTGTCTTGTGATATTTTGGTTTTACATTAATAATGTTTCTCATGTTACTTACTGAATCTTTCTGTAAAAAAATAAAATAAAAACAAACTTTTATAAAAGTCTGTAAACTGAAAATTACAACTTTGAATAAAACTATGACTGACACTTGTGCAAGGGCTCCCTCTGCTGGTGAAAACTGCAGTGTGTTTTACATTTAGAGGTCTTCATTAATTAATTTCTTCCTGCAGCCTGCAAACAGTGAGCATCATGAACAAACTCACTGTCTGCAATGAAACTTAGTATTTTGTAATTTACCAGAAAAGACACAAAAGATCAGAGGAAAAGAAGAAGATGGTGACATTACATGTACAAACACGCCTTGAGCAAACATGACACATTCACACATCGTGTATGGGGAAGTTAAGTGGTTATTTTTATGATTAGGAAATAGTCACAGCTCTATATTAAGTGTTTTAAATGGTAATACAATTAAAACTTCATTTAATTGTATTTAGGTTTTTTGGTGAAACTAACAGATGGTACATCAGTTTCTTTTTTAAGACCAGTTTCATAACATTTGTGTCATTTTCTGAAAGTTGCTAACTCATCTTTTTTTTTCTCCATGTGGTCATTTCATCTGCTTCCTTATTTCTTGTTGAAGTAAATACATCATGTAGCTTTTCCTCTTTTTCTCCAAACAGTAGACACACAGTCTCTTCTCAGAAACTTAAGACCATCAGACATTCATTCTTAGGATTAATATCAACAAACCCTGAACATAAAGAAACATGGAAGCTGCATTTGGACTCTTGTTGCTGTTGCTGCAAGTTTCTGAAGGTGAGCTCTTTAAAGTTTTCCCTCTGGTGATTATTAGTGCTTTACTTATTATATTAATATCAGTGTTTTGGCTGTAGACATTAAAATATATTTTGATTTTGTTCTTTGTGTTTTTAAACAGCTTATAATTTAAACCAGGCGTAAAAGCTGTCGACATCTACTTCTCCTTGTTCTGTTCTTCTTCCTGTTTGGCTTTTCACACAATGAAACCCTCAAAACCTCTTGACACGGTTTCTTCAACTATTTAAATATTATAAATGTGAGTTAATAAAATTGTGGGTGGAGCTGTTAGTTTAAGAATTTGTGAAATGAACAAGTGAAATAAACTGACATAATAGACATACTGTGGAGGATGAAACAAACACGACTGGACTTCTTAAAGAGGCCCTTCCATTAAAAATGTTTTTTCTGAGGTTTCTGTTGAATATTTTAGCTCCACAAGTGTTCTTACCTTCATAGTGTGGGTGTGAAAACAGGTCAACAACTTCTCTTTCAGTTTTAATCTCTCAAACTACGCAGGTGGTGATAACACCCGAGTTCTCCCAAGTCTGAACGGCCTGTATCTGTTTCATCACAGCTCCTTTGTTTGTTTTCATCAGCTCCTGCAGTTGAAACCATGCCTAGCATGCTGCTGGCTAAAAGCTGTAGCATAAGACGTAGCAAACAGGAAGACACGACGTCTGACGTTGCCATGCGCAGCGGGGCAGGAAACTGTATACCTTGCTCTCATATGCTAGTTTGTTAGCCAGTCAGAGTCCAGCAAATTCGAATAATGAATATAAACAAGCTGCTGCTCGAGGCCTGACGGAAGGAGCCGGAACCACCCGAATTTTAACGCAGACAGATTGAAAGGTCTGTTAATCAGTGTTTCCTGTCGTTTTTTAGATATAAAATGTTTCATATTACAGGTTAATACTTAAGAAATAACCACAAAGTCCTGAAATTTGTATGAAATGGCCTCTTTAAATAACCAAAGCTGTGATAAACAAACACTCAGAAAACTGAGAAAACACCCTGATCAGGACAAAACCGTGTTATCGTTCATGTGTTTTTTGTTTGATAAATCTTTATCTTAAAGCTATAATATATTATTTGCTTTGTGAATAAAACAAAGAAACTGAGTTGGACATATAAAATTAGCATAATCAAAGTGAATAATAATGTAGGATTGATGACTTTTTCAATTTTAATAAACTTTTAAAACAAAATACTACTTAGTGAAAAAAATGTTTTAAAAAATCCTATTTAAAAGGTCTCAAACTGTGTTTGTGTAAATAATATTTGATTGTTATTATCACATTTCTGAGATATCTGTTTTATTTTTGTGTTTTTCCAGGTTTGACTGTGTTTTTTATTTTGTGTTTTGTATCAATTGGACATGCACGGTTTTAGTTAGAGCTGTATTTATACATTTTGGCTTCTAGTTTTAGTTTTTGGTTTCTCACATAAATACTCTTGATCTCATTCATAGGAATTTGGGGGTGTTTGTAATTTTCTAATAGAGTTTATTAGGATTTTCTGATGATTCTATTTCTTTTTTGTGTTTTTGGTCTTTATTTTAGAATGGATTATATCATCTTGTCTTATTTAGTTATGATTCATTCTTTACTCGTGATATTTGATCCTGGTCAAATTCTTGTCTTTATGCTCATGTCACGTCCAGTCAAGTTTAGGTTTTATAATTATTTTGAATGTAAGATCATCAAAAAAGATCTGTAATATAGTAACTCACTGTTTCAGGTGTGGAAAGTCACTGTGAGGCCAGACGGGATGGAGCTCAGTGTCGTGGAGCTTTGGGAGGAACTGTGAACATCCGGCTGATGGAAAACACCTCAGAGATACGCAGCTTTCAGTGGTTTAAAGCAGGAAACATTATCCTATCATGGATACTTAACACAACTGTGTCAAATCAAATAGAAAAGAGATCTGTCTTTTTTCCCAGTATTGGAACATTTAAGATCAACAACCTGAAAAAGGCTGACAGCGGTGAATATAAACTTCAAACCTTTGATTCAAGTGGAAAATTGACAGGAAACCGAACTCTTCATTTATCTGTTGAAGGTAACTACATTTCTACTGGCTGAAGGCCACCTGGGAATAATTATAGTGTTCTGTGTTTGAATCTCTTTTATAATTCTTATTTCAAAGTCTAAGAAAAAAAAAACTAAAGATTTTAACATTATATCAAAAGTTTATTTAATTCTTGTAGTTCAAACAAGTTAAAACATGAAACTATCAGGTATCAGAGTGATAATAATCATATCGTGTGTCTTTTTGTTTCCTTTAAGAAGCACTTAATGACAGACTGTCTTGGCTGCATTGATTTGCAGTGTTATTTTACATTTTACAGACTTTCCAACTTTGTTTCTTTTAAAACAGACCGAAACACATTAAGACTTGGAACAATCTCTGCTCTGGTTATTTTATTCATTTGTGTTATTATCGTCATCTGTGTTCTGCGGAAAATAAACACCAGAAAAGGTAAAACAGACTGTTCTTACAGTTCATCACTTTCATTCTACAAAACAGTTTAAAATTGTGTCTAGAAGTATTTGGGGAACGTTCTAAATATAATTTTATTCTACAAAGCGTTTCTCTGTTCTGTTCATTTGAGTTGACTTCCTGCTTATTCACAGAGGAAAAAGAAGAGGAGCCTGAAGTAACCTACGCTGATGTCACGGTGGTGCAACAACCTGCAAGGAAGGCTGTGAAACAAGGAGTAGAGGAAGTAGAGTACGGTCAAATCAAGGCTTCAAGATGATTTCAAATTTAAACTAGGATCAGACTCAAACTGTTTGTGTCCCTGCGATGGACTAGCGACCTGTCCTGGAGATGGACACCGACTCCTCGAGACCCTGAACTGGAACAAGCGGGTAAAGACTGTTTGCTTTGCAGCACTGAAAGCAAACAGAAGAGGGAGGTGATGAAAAGTTTCACCAGAAAAATGCAAGACATTAAAAATGCATCTGTACGCTTAGTTTTTGAGTCATTTTGAGCAACTAGACATGAAAAACGTAGTCTCGTGGAAGCTGATGTTAAGGCTGACTACATTTAGGAAAGTTATTTTGTGTCATATTTTATAGGTTTTGTGTTTTCATTTATCTGTTTTCTGTGTCTTTATTTTAAACTTCTAGTCTTCAGCTTGACCTGTTTTTTTGCTTCGGTTTTCATGTTCTATTTTTATGTGATTTAGTTTCTTGTATCTTCTGCTCGCGTCTGCTTTTTCTGTTCCAGCTGCTCATCATTCTATCTGATTAGCCTCTTGTTTTTCTCCCCAGTTGTCCTCACTCAGTAATCACCTGTCCTCAGTATAAATACTACCTGGTCTCTACCATCATGTCCCCACATTTCCTTGCTCCGCCATGTTTCCTGTGTCTCGTGTTAAGTTTTCTGTAAGTTGCTTTTTGTCACTGCTTTTACTTATAGGATTGTGAAATTTGTTGCACAGATTGATCATTCAGTAATTTTGTTGTCACACAGTCAGCTATGTGAAGAACAAAGTATTTAATAAGAATATATTGTTCATTCAGATCTAGGATGTTTTTTATTTTTGGGTTCCCTTTTTTTTTTTTTCTGACGAGGCAGTAAAACGGAGTACTTACAGAAGTCAGGCACATAAGATACAAGGGCAAACATGGGTGAGTAAACAATGACGATGGTAGGATGAGTGAGCTTTTATTCAGAGGAAGAGAGATTACTAAAAGGGAACAGCTGTTAAAGAGGAGCAGCAAATTAATCAGACAGGATGTGAACTCATGTGAAAAACCAAAAAAAGTACCAAAGAAATCGTTGTGAAATCAGGCTGTTTTTAACATACCTGCATGTAGTAACTCCACAATAAATGGTCCGGGTGCGCGGTTTAAAAAAAATACAGGGTTCCCAATAGGTTCCACATGATAACAAGGATTGATCTGGATTGTTACAAAATTCTGGATACTATGATAAAAAAAGACAAAAATAGGGAATGTTTGGCTTTTTTTTTATCACAGCAAGAGAATAAATTATGTTCTAGACTTGCAACAAATGCCAAAAGATAGTTGAGACACTGTAGTATCAGAAGTGTGTAACAGATTTGATGTTCCTTCAAAAGCTCTGGAGCTCGATCCAGAAGAAAACCACCAGTATCTAGAAAAGCACTCGGAGAATGCAGAACTCCACCAAGCAGCACTTGGACATATTGTAGAAAATACTAGTACGTGTCCTTAAAAAAAATCCTTGATCCAGATGGTAATCCGGATCACCCCTAAAATTGAATTGATTGTTCCTTGTGTCATATCTGACATTTCCTTTAAATTTCATCAAAATCCATCCATTAGTTTTAGAGTTATCCTGCTAACGAATAAACAAACTGATGAAAACATGACCTCTTTGGTGGAGATACTGAACTAATAATGAGATTAATGTCGATCCAACTGTTAAAGGTGTTTTCATGATCAAAGAATCTGATAATGTTGATACAACAAAGATGATTTGGTGTAAATTACAATATGAGGTGAACTGAGGAGCTTGGTGGAGGTCTGAGCTCTACAGCTGCTTTTCTAGTTTTTAATGGTTCTGTCAACTCTTTCAGCATAATTTGGTCATCACTCTCAAATCTTTCACCTTGTAAAGATTAGCACATGGTAACAAGTTATTTACAGTCTCTCAAATGAAACATTTACTGCACTAGATTCAAAAGCTGTGATCAGACTATAATAAACTATAAGGAATGCAACTAGTTCTGTCAACTTTATTAAGGACTGCCATAATGAATGGAGTTCAATGGAATGTATTACTTTACATTCATAATGGCATAATAATATTTTTTCCTCAGCTCAGAAAACCAGTCAGTGTGTGTTTCTCAATGTCAAGGAACCTTGCCTTGATGCCTTGGTCCCGCCCCAGTTGCCTAGGAGATACGTCATCGGAACCTGCAAGGCGTGTTCCAATGTTAATGTGCTACCGAGGCATCTGTACTCTGTTTGCCCGCTGTTTCGCTAACACACCAAGGATACATGGGACGTGCCTTGATGCCTTTCTCAGAATACATTGCGGTATTTTCAAAAAATGGCGGTTGAGGAGCCGACAGCAGCTACTTCAAAAGGCAAATTTCCTTTTTAAATGCAGGTTACCTGATTGTTGCTATCGGGCTTATATTTTAAATGTTTTTTTTTCTTTTCTATTTAAAAGCAGGTATACGGTTGGTTAGTTGCTTTGTAGTTGCAGCTTCAGTGGCTAGAAGGTATTTACTCGCTTGCACATTTCATTAGATTTTTATTAACATTTCTAGCTCCATGGCTGAGTGAATGCTGCTACGCTACTATGCTACTACGATGGGCGGGACTAAACAGTGCACGTTAGCAGGCAGCTGCGGTCACATGAGTGAAGTCTGTTCCAGTGTCCTCGTAAGCAAGACGCCTCCTCTACTAAGGTGGTGCGCCTTAGTAAGCAAGACGCCTCCTCTACCAAGGTAGTGCCTTAGTGAGCAAGACGCCTCCTCTGCCAAGGTAGTGCCTTAGTGAGCAAGACGCCTCCTCTGCCAAGGTAGTGCCTTAGTGAGCAAGACGCCTCCTCTACCAAGGTAGTGCCTTAGTGAGCAGGACGCCTCCTCTACCAAGGTAGTGCCTTAGTGAGCAGGACGCCTCCTCTACCAAGGTAGTGCCTTAGTGAGCAAGACGCCTCCTCTACCAAGGTAGTGCCTTAGTGAGCAAGACGCCTCCTCTACCAAGGTAGTGCCTTAGTAAGGAAGATGCAAGCAAGTTCCTTGACATTGAAAAACACCCAGTATCTGGTGTGACCACCATTTGCCTCATGCAGACCCCCCCAATAAAACAAAAGTGAACATTTCAGAGTGGCCTTTTATTGTGACCAGTCGAAGACACACCTGTGCAATAATCATGATGTCTAATCAGCATCTTGATATGACACAACTGTGAGGTGGGATGGATTATCCTTCTCAATATTACAGATTTAGACAGATTTTTGAGATAGATGGTTATTTAGTGTTTGTGGAAAGAGTTTTTGATCTTTGAGTTAATCTCTTAAAAAATTAGAGCAAAAACAAGTGTTTCTGAAATCATCATATTTCCCCAACACACTCCTATTACTTCACCTTTTCACCATGTAACCAGTTAGAGATGGACTGACTGTGGCTAAGGTGGTACGCATTCAGAATTAGGTTCGGCCACGGAGCTAAAGTGTGTAAATAAAACAAAATCACAAACTTCTTTAGTTCAACAAAAAAATTATATTAGAGTTTAAATCTTATAATTCAATAATGGTATTATGATATTGAGATATACATTAATACCCAATAACAAAGAGCTTAATATCTTTATATATGATATAAATAGTATTTTTATAGATATTTTGTTTAGTACAACAATATATAATTATATAATAGACAGGTATGAATAATCAACAATATGTTCAACAAAACAGAAATTGAAAGGCTTCAGTTTCAGAGGTCCTTCGTAGCGGTTTAGTTCAAAATGTTTAATCGGAAAAATGTTCAAAATGGTCAAAAAACAAAAAAGGATCAAGAATGGAAGGTCTGTTCTTTTTTTCCTACTGCCTTGCAGCGGTGTTTGGGTAGCTCACCATCAAAAATAAAATAGTCCGAAGGATCCAGCACAAAAACCTGACCTAAAATAGGCCAAAAACTCTAATTAGTTAAATAATACAACACAACTAAATAAATAACAACCTTAGCAATCAATAAAAAACAAAATTAAATATCAGTAAACATTAAACAGCATATAAATGCCATAAGTCACAGCAGTATAACAATAGACAATGGTTATCAATGATATTCAAAAATCTATAAAGCTTCATCCCACATAGGAAAGGCTAATTTCAAAAAGAATAAAGTGCACTCAATTCAAATTCAAGTAATAAGCTCTAAGACTTAATTAATCTCAAATGGCTGTACAATAATTAAAATCAAATCCACGTTGTTGTGCAACAGATTCCATTCAATTGAATAGAGGTTGAGGCCTATGCCGCAGGCATTGGATTAAAAAAAAAAATTGTTCAACAGTGGCCTAAATCACCAAAGCAACAAAAGTGAGATAATATCTAAACAAAACAGACGTTAACTGAAAATATTGATTTGATAATAATGAAAATGGGCAAAGGATTAAATCAGAAAGTTACAAATTGTTCTGCCAACAGTGTTTGCTGATATGCTAACGCTAGTGTTAGCAGGCCACAGGATGACAAAATTACAAACAAAAGGCAAAGCAAGAGACTCACAGATGAGATGATATATATTTAGTTTGGGAAGACTGTCTGGTGGTGTGTTGATGATGGGTGTGCAGTGTTTAATGAGGAACGAGTATTAATTTGATTCAAAGAAGGATATGAAAAACCAAAAGTAATGGGCAGAAGGACTCACCAATTCACAGAAGGCTGTTTCTCACTCTGCTAAGAGTGATCCATGTGTACGGGCAATGAACTGTGCAGTTGTAGAGGTTTTAATTTTGTTTTATTTTTTCCCAAGACATGAGGAAGCAAGCCACAGCAGTGTTTGCAACAGTAGAGCAGCAAGAAGAAGTGACAAGTGGGAGGGGCTTTTAAAGGGACAAGACATGCCCAAAAATAAAAATAAAACAGCAGAGGGCACTAGACTATGTGGGTTACAACCACATTTGCAGCACCTGTCAGCTGTCACACACTCATTCTCTGATGAATGCAGCTTTCTGATTGGCTGGGGGTTTCTCAGTCACGAGCACAGTGGCAGTCCCTCAAAGTTACTTCAGGATCTTTCTATTACTCATTCTGCTTTATTAAATGTAAAATGTAATAGTTAACAATTTTAGACAATATGATTGAAATAATCAACATGATACAGGTGTCAACTCCCGGTAAAACCACAGTCACACTTCATCTGAGAGCTGGGAAGAAACAACTGCACCCATGATTTATGAAGTCCAGTAAAAAGGACTCGAATGGCCCATATTAGCCTGAGCAAAGAATGAATAAAAACATTTTGTCCATTTCTGTATTTCCTCTTTTTTCTGCTTGTTTTTCGTCAGCAATTTGTAGGAAAGTAGAAGTGGTTTAATTTAGCTGCTTCATGCAGATTCACATCTTTTACACGAAACATAGAAAACGTGTGTGTGGGTATGTGTGTGTGTGTGTGTGTGTGTGTGTGTGTGTGTGTGTGTGTGTGTGTGTGTGTGTGTGTGGGTGGGTTTGTATTTCTGACCTCCTGAGGACCAGTTTCCTGACTTTTACTATCTTTCTGGGGTCCGAGGGTTCTTGTGGGGACCGAAGCCTGGTCCCCATGAGGGGGACTCCCCTTTTTAGGGTTAGGGGTTAGGTTTATAGGTATGGTGTGAATAGAGTTTTAGTTAGTCTTAGGGTTAGTTATAGATCAGTAATGGTTAAGGTTAGTAAAAGGGTTTGGGTTAGGTATAAAACTAGTTACTAAAATCAATGGAAGTCAATGGACGGTCCCCATAAGGATACCAAAACACACTTGTGTGTGTGTGTGTGTGTGTGTCTTGTGGGTTTGATCTTTATCTGTACATGCACTGGTGTAACACTAGAACTCCAACAGATGACAACTTTAAATACCAGTTTCAAAGCTCCTTTTGCTTTAACAGTAACACTTAAATGTTAAACAATTAGAAAAAAGTCAAAATATATACAAGTTTTTTGTTCAAAACCAGATGAAGGGGATGTGAAGGGATGTAGGACTGACTCTTTGCATTATCAGGCCTCAGGTGGTCTACTGGGGTGTTATATAAGTTTGCTGTATCCACCTGCACATCATGGGATTACGCGCTCTTGTGGTAATTCTTCCATTAGTCATAGTGTCTCTTTGTTTCATCTGGGAGAAAAAAAAAAGTTGAACGTTCACAGACAGCAGAGGATCCAAAAAACTCTGTGATGATGGTTGAAAAGTTCTGAATCTTGAATCAACAACAAGCATCTTTATATGTGTGTAAATAAAATCCAGAGTAAAACCTTTAACATGTTTTGTCTATTTGTTCTTGCTGTTTGATGTGAGTTAAACTGACATTCATTCAATTATTAAAACAAACAGCTAGTCAGACATTAATGTCACCAAATCTCAGGTGATTAAAGAATAAACATCTAAGCTGTTCAGTCTGTCAGATTGGTGCATGATTCTCAGGCTTCTGCAGAATTTGAGGACCTGCTGAACAAGTAATTAAATCATGATTCAGGTGTGTTGGAGCAGTGAAACAACTTAAACATGCAGGATGGCAGCCTCAACAAACAGGCTGTAACATTATGTGTATTTATCATTTAGCTTTTAATTAATCGGAAACATGTTTTTGTGCAAAAGTGCATTTAAGACAAATTAATAGCTGACAGATAATGAAGTTTAAAGCTGATGAAAACTAACTAAAAACTAACATTCTGTTTAAAAACAAGTCTTGTGAAAAGAATCTGTCAACTTTTCAGCTGTTTTTGTTCTCTGAATATTTTTAGTGCAAATATTAAACTTCAGAGCGTTATGGGCGTCAACTTTTCAAGCTTTTCGAGCGTTTCAGGCGTTGACGCTTGAAACGCTGGAAAAGATTGAAACAGAGAAAGTTCAGCAAGCTGTACTTTTGACGCTCTTGAAGCAGCATGTCAACCAATCAGAGCTTCAACTTTCAAACGTCAAACTTGGAGCGTTATGAGCGTTGCTTGACGTTGACAAAGTAGCCGGTGTGAACGCACCAAAAGGGTTTCAAGCGTCAACGCCTTAAAACGCTCGAGAAGCTTGAAAAGTTGCCGCTCATAACGCTCACAAAGCGACACAGAGCCGTTGACGTCTGTATGACGCACTTCACCATAGACTTTACATGTAAACTTGTCGCTTCTGACGTTGATGGTCGGGCTGGTGTGAATGCACCATAACAGCTACTTACATGTTAAACAATTAGAACAAATTAAAAAATACAAATATTTCATTAAAGGTCGTTGTTTAAAAGTAGATCGAATGACAGATGCAGAGCCGATTCTTGGTATAACCAGGCTGACAGTTTCATAGGGTGCCACTTGCTGGAGGGGCAAACCTGCAAGCCCATTAAAAAACATTATGATTCAAATACAGTACTGTGCAAAAGTTTTAGACAGTGGGATAAAATATAAATGAAATCAATATTTGTTGTGAGCAGCTGTGACTTTTAAAAACATCAATTTTTCAAGATGCACGTGCACCCAGTGTGTGAAGGAGCTCAGTCACTACTTGGAGACATTTTTACAAACCTTCTGTCTCCTCCTGTCTCTTCATGTCCTCTCCAATATAATCAATGATGTTGAGGTCAGGTCTAAATCTCCATGATTGTATCACTTTACAGCTTTTCAGTTAACTAACAGCACCCTGCTAAAGCAGAACTGGTGTGCAATTGACATTGTTCAAATGGATAAAAATAAACAATTACAATTTAAACTTGTGAATTTATCTTATTATGCAGCATTTTGTCATACCTGCTTAAAGCTTTTGCACAGTACTGTATATAAATCAGATATGGTGTACTTTGGTTGTGCTGAACATAAAATAGAAGAAAAAAAAATGCAGATAGTAAAAACAACAAAGACATGAACTGTAACTCTTTCATTACTCCTTGTTGTCAGAAACTCGTCTGACATCAGTCTTTTCCTGGTCATCAAAAACTTCCTTCATATAAATAGTAAAAGACAAAGTAACAACAACAACAACAACGTCTGCAATTTCCTATTTTAGAATACTTTACACCTGTCAATGCTATTTGCACCCTGAGATGCTCACTGCTAATTCATGCCCCTCCCCCTCCACAGAGCACAGTGCTGCAGGACATGTTTAGGGTCAGGTGAATTAAATGGGAAATTACAGATGTGGTTTATTCATTTCTGGAATTATAATCTCTTTGCTATCAAATCAGCACAATGAAAGCATGTCCGGTTGAATATCTAAACACACACTCACACACTGACGTGGTTTCAAAAATACTTTTAGATAAATATCATTTATAATTTTTTCAACCATCCGACAGATGATTTTTCTTTTCTTCCCTCCAGATGTGTCAGATACAGAATGAGGATTTTTACAGATACATTCTAGTTTATTATGAAACCTGTTTCAGTAACAATAAAAGTTTTTATCTCTCCGTCTATCAGACACACAGATCTCTTGCTGTCGGCTTAAAGGGAAGTAAAACTATTACCACTTCCTCTCCTGCTAGTGGCCTTCCTAAAAAAAGAAGAAGATCAAACCTTCGTCTCTTTTCATGTTCAGAGTTTTCACACATTCTCCTGTGAGTCTGATCACTAACAGGACGAACTGCAGGCTGTTCAGAGTAACAAACACTCAGGTTGGATTTTGGGATGAATGAGTCAAAAAGCAGCTGATCAGACATGGAAGCTGCAGTTGGACTCCTGCTGATGTTGATCAGAGTTTCTCACGGTGAGATTTTTTAAACATCTTCATCATTTTCATCTGTTTTTATGCTGCACTTTGTTAGCTGTTGATTTAAAGATGAAACAACATGTTGTATCATGATTAAATGAAACATTCTCAGAGAATTTAACTCAACAGTTTCCTCAATGAACTAAAGCAGCACATTGACAAACTGATGTGACGTGGATTTAATTTAACAGCAGTGAACGGCAAATTCTTAAAGTCTGGACAGTTTTTATTTCCACTGTTTGGTTACTGTAGAATCTCATGTTTATATGTTTTAATGAGACACTTTAAAATGAAATATTAAAAAAATGACAGAACATTTTATCAAGTAATATATACTGTAGAAATAATTAATAAATGAGAATAAAATATCAAAATGAAAAACCTTCACTGGTTACAGTTCAACAATTTATTCCATTTATTTGAAATGTGTAAAATTACCTCGTGATTTATGTAAATGAATTAAAGCAAAACACAGGTTCAGACTGATGAATCAATACTATTGGAATTTTTTGGAACAAACAACATTTCACAAAATTAAAAACTTTTTTATAATATAATTATAAATGAATTCACTTCAGATTGAGATAAAAACTAAAATCAGAGATTTGATTGTGACTTTTTGTTACTTAAAATGTTTCTGTTAAAGTGTCACAGAAAGTTTTGACACAAAAAAGAAAAACTTTAAAGACTGTGTAAAGGGAATTCTGCTATTTTCTTCTAACCACATTATAAACATAATAAATGTTGTTCTAAACATGTGAAAAACCTCCCAACAATTAAAAACTGAACTGTGGAGCTAGCCTTCAAATTGTGTTTCAAGAGTTTTCTGTTTCAGGATTTTATGGGCGGGTCTAAAAGGGCAGCCGCGTGTTGTCACGCGGCTGCCCTTCAGGATAACCCCGCCCCCTGCTGCTCTCGTCATATAAAACCGTACAGTGCGGTAGCTTCAGTGGTTTTCCCGTTCCTTCATCCAAGGGATGACCGTCTGAAAAAGCTTTGGATCGATTTTGTGCAGAGGAGCCACACAGTAGACAGTAACTAAACCAGCATGATAGGTAGGAGCTACTTCTGCCACCTGCTGCCTTCATATGCTAAACAAAGCTCAGAATGGCGTAGCAGCACATTCCGCTCCTTCACTGATCAACAAGTCTGAAGTATTGCGGTTGTGTGGAAATATTTCAACTCCTCAAAAAGCAGCGATGCGCAGTTTTACATGTGGGTAGAACCTCAAACTTAATGAACCAGCCGGAACTCAGAAACGGAGGAAATGCAGTGATGTGGGGAAGAGAAGGAGGTGCTGCTAGAGGATGAGACAGACAGGTTTCAGCGCCTACAGCGGACACGCCCCCAGCGTCTCAGAGCAGAGAAAACTGATCCTTTTTTCATTATTTTGTAACCAAATTTCATATGCTTCGCAGTGTTTTTAATCATTCAAATTTGGCTGGATGACTAATAACTAATATTCCTGTGCAGTGACAAACTCAGAACACACATTTGTTGTTACTTTACACTGGCTTTAAAATGGAAGCAGATGAATAAAAATTCTGAAAGGATCTTATATCTATGTGATTTGACTGCAATATAATAAAAAGTATTTGTACTTTAAGTAGAAAGAGTGTTGTCAGGGAAATTGTTCCTCGACACCAAAATGCTGTTTAAACCTTCAGACACGAGAATAACCACAGACAGAATCACACACACACACGGAGAGAGACAGCGAAGACACACACACACGGTATCACGCTTTCCCTTACACACACACACACACACACACACACACACACAAGTGTGTTTTGGTATCCTTATGGGGACCGTCCATTGACTTCCATTGATTTTAGTAACTAGATTTATACCTAGCCCAAACCCTATTACTAACCTTAACCATTACTGATCTATAACTAACCCTAAGACTAACTAAAACTCTATTCACACCATACCTATAAACCTAACCCCTAACCCTAAAAAGGGGAGTCCCCCTCATGGGGACCAGGCTTCGGTCCCCACAAGAACCCTCGGACCCCAGAAAGATAGTAAAAGTCAGGAAACGGGTCCCCAGGAGGTCAGAAATACAAACCCACACACACACACACACACACACACACACACACACACAAGTGTGTTTTGTTATCCTTATGGGGACCGTCCATTGACTTCCATTGATTTTAGTAACTAGATTTATACCTAACCCAAACCCTTTTACTAACCTTAACCATTACTGATCTATAACTAAC
>SSNP01000056.1:2311522-2337315 GCA_006937955.1 Pachypanchax playfairii | reverse complement strand
CTATCAAACCAGATTAACATAAAGTTGGAGCTCAAAACAATTTACAAAACTTTAACGGAAAACTTTCATGAAAGATCCAACGTCACACTATTTAAAAATATACATTTATTGTAGTGTCAAGAAAAATACCACAAAATATTACAACTATGCAACAAGATGTAGCAACTTAAAAATGTCTCGTCCTTATCTATTGTATTTGATCTTTTCTAACATTTACATGACGTTTTTGGGTTTTTTGGGTGCAGAAATGTCTCCTTTACGTCCATCTCTGTCCTTTGATTTTCCTGCTGTTGATTTATGACAGAGTTCAGTTTGGAAATGCAAATCATTTTAATCATATTATATTAAATCCAAGTGAGTAAAGTGAAAATGTCGTTAAAACTCTAACTTCATGTAATTTTTGTGTCTTTGAACAGAATATCTCCACCTGCTCATACTGGGATTACGTGCTCTTGTGGTAATTCTTCCATTAGTCGCCGTGTCTCTTTGTTACATCTGGAAGAAAAAGAAAGTTGAACGTTCACAAAAAGCAGAGGATCCAGAAAACTCTGTGATGATGGTTGAAATGAAAAATTCAGAATCTTGAATCAGTATGTATGAAAATAAAATTCAAACAACAAACTGAAAAATGTTTTGTCTTATTTATTTATTGACTTTTTTTTTAAAGTGTGTATTTAATGAATATAGTGAACTAAATGTGTTTGACTCAGCGTCTGCATTGATTGATTGATTGAGGCTTCCTCCTGCTGTTCAACATGATTTACTGCTTCTTCTGTCTAATTCCATCCATTTTCTTTACCTGCTTCTTCCTCTGCAGGGTCGCAGGGAGCTGCTGACTTTCTCCAGCCGCCATGTGGAATTCCATGTTCATGAAAACTACATTATATATCAGATATAGACAGTTTGTTGGTAACAACCTGGTGCACTTTGGTTGTGCTGAACATAAAATAGAAGAAAAAAAATGCAGATAGTAAAAACAACAAAGACATGAACTGTAATTTTTTCATTGCTCCTTGTTGTCAGAAACTCGTCTGACATCAGTCTTTTCCTGGTCATCAAAAACTTCCTTCATATAAATAGTAAAAGACAAAGTAACAACAACAACAACAACGTCTGTAATTTCCTATTTTAGAATACTTTACACCTGTCAATGCTATTTGCACCCTGAGATGCTCACTGCTAATTCATGCCCCTCCCCCTCCACAGAGCACAGTGCTACAGGACATGTTTAGGGTCAGGTGAATTAAATGGGAAATTACAGATGTGGTTTATTAATTTCTGGAATTATAATCTCTTTGCTATCAAATCAGCACAATGAAAGCATGTCCGGTTGAATATCTAAACACACACTCACACACTGACGTGGTTTAAAAAATACTTTTAGATAAATATCATTTATAATTTTTTCAACCATCCGACAGATTATTTTCCTTTTCTTCCCTCCAGATGTGTCAGATACAGAATGAGGATTTTTACAGATAAATTTCAGTTTATTCTTCTTTCAGTACCAAATAAAAGTTTTCCTCTCTTCATCTATCAGACACACAGATCTCTTGCTGTCGGCTACAAGGGAAGTAAAACTGTTATCACTTTTATCACTTCCTCCCCTGGTATTACTAACACCCCACCCCCACTCCTACCCTCCCCAAAAAAAGAAAATGAAGAAGATCAAACCTTCGTCTCTTTTCATGCTCAGAGTTTTCACACATTCTCCTGTGAGTCTGATCACTAACAGGACGAACTGCAGGCTGTTCAGAGTAACAAACACTCAGGTTGGATTTTGGGATGAATGAGTCAAAAAGCAGCTGATCAGACATGGAAGCTGCAGTTGGACTCCTGCTGATGTTGATCAGAGTTTCTCACGGTGAGATTTTTTAAACATCTTCATCATTTTCATCTGTTTTTATGCTGCACTTTGTTAGCTGTTGATTTAAAGATGAAACAACATGTTGTATCATGATTAAATGAAACATTCTCAGAGAATTTAACTCAACAGTTTCCTCAATGAACTAAAGCAGCACATTGACAAACTGATGTGACGTGGATTTAATTTAACAGCAGTGAACGGCAAATTCTTAAAGTCTGGACAGTTTTTATTTCCACTGTTTGGTTACTGTAGAATCTCATGTTTATATGTTTTAATGAGACACTTTAAAATGAAATATTAAAAAAATGACAGAACATTTTATCAAGTAATATATACTGTAGAAATAATGAATAAATGAGAATAAAATATCAAAATGAAAAACCTTCACTGGTTACAGTTCAACAATTTATTCCATTTATTTGAAATGTGTAAAATTACCTCGTGATTTATGTAAATGAATTAAAGCAAAACACAGGTTCAGACTGATGAATCAATACTATTGGAATTTTTTGGCAAAAATAACTTTCAATAACAATTTCACAAAATTAAAAACTTTTTTATAACATCATTTATAAATGAATTCACTTCAGTTTGAGATAAAAACTAAAATCAGAGATTTGATTGTGACTTTTTGTTACTTAAAATGTTTCTGTTAAAGTGTCACAGAAAGTTTTGACACAAAACAGAAAAACTTTAAAATGGAAGCAGATGAATGAAAATTCTGAAAGGATCTTATTTATATGTGATTTGACTGCAATATAATAAAAAGCATTTGTACTTTAAGTAGAAAGAGTGTTGTCAGGGAAATTGTTCCTCGACACCAAAATGCTGTTTAAACCTTCAGACACGAGAGGAACCACAGACAGAATCACACACACACAAAGAGAGAGACAGCAAAGACACACACACACACACACACACACACACACACACACACACACAGGTACCTCTATTCTTTCCTCTCTTCTCTTTTTTTTTCCTATTTTAGTGATATTGCTTCTCTAATGTGACCTCTTTCACAAGTGCTTTTCTTTTTTTTGTGACCCAGTCACACACGCATGTCTGTCTTTAACATGAGTTCCACACTGGCATTTCTTTTAGAACCTCGCCAAAACAGGTTTGGGACCACTATTAAGGCCGTTCACCCTGGCCGGGACCAATTTATAGACCGTGCACCGTGTTACTCATGAGCCTTTTTATGGTCTTACGCAGCGACCCAGTCACTCAGCCACACTCTGTTGTTTTTTTTTAACTCACAAGTCTGTCGTCTTCACTGCTGAGGGCGGATTTCTGTTACCGTCTCAGACACCAAGAGGGATGACTCTGCTCTACTGGCCTCCTTTTTGGCCTAACAACAAGGCAGAGGACTTTCCAAACCCACCACAGCATCTCTTGGTCTCTGAGCTGCACACATGCAGATCAGAATTTATGATGTTGGCTCTTATCTTGAAGGGAGACTCCCTTGTAGAGGAACTTAGACTTTGGAGCAAAAGTTTCAACAGATCAAAGAATACCTTTCTAATTCTATCAGGAGAACAAATCGTTGTTCATAGCTGTCCTGCACTAAGAGATATAACACTTAGATATTTACATGTTAGAGTAAATAATAATAAAATCATGATGAGAATAAATGTGAGTAAAAAAAAAAATATATATATATATATATATATTTACTATGTTCTAACATAACAACCTGGTGTAAGACTCAGCTGTTTGACAGGAAACGTCTTTCTGCACAGTGACGACTGATTAAAACAAACTGCTGCAGAAAATGTAAATATTTTATTTTCAGATAAAATATGTAAAAGATGCTGTTGATCCTCAAAAAAATGTACTTGAGTACTTACATTTATTATTATTATATACAGGTGTGGAGTCTCTCTGTGACGGCAGACAGGATGGAACTCAGTGTTTTGGAGCTTTAGGAGGAACTGTGAACATCCAGCTGATGGACAACGTGTTAGAGGTGTCGAGGTTTCACTGGCGAAAGGAAGGATTAAATATCCTCCTGTGGAGAAACAATCAGTTTATAATTAATACCTTAGAGAACAGATCTGATTTTAGTTCCACTGATGGAACATTAAAGATCAAGAACCTGAACAAGAACGATGGAGGTGAATATAAACTTACATCATATAATTCAGATGGAAAAATAACAGGTCGGAGGACTCTACAGTTTTCTGTTCAAGGTAAAAACTTTAACTACTTCATATAATAAGACCTACTGAAACATCTGTAACATCTGGATCTGATGATACACTGACTTTATAAATACCTCATGTTCTACATGTGGATGTAAACTGTAACATTTCTACTCTTCATTAAAAACATCCCTGTTTCCATTATAATCTGAAATATCCGTGTGTTTGTTTCAGCTCGTGTCTCGTCTGTCCAGCTTGTCTCTGAGTGTTTGTCCCAGGGACAGATGAATGTGTCCTGCTCCTCTGAGGGAGGGGACAGTCCTCAGTACAGCTGGACTCTGGATGGACACACACTGACAGACTCTGAGCTCGTCTCTGGAAACAATCAGACTAACATCATCGTTCTGAGAGAAAATATCTCAGGACGTCTGAACTGTTCAGTCAGGAATCAAGTCAGTCAATCATTCAGTGAGACGTCCATTTCTACCTGCGGTGAGTCACAACAAGGTGAATAAAACCTACCAGATCAGTTTCACACTGATGGTTGTGATCACAACAAAAACATCTTGTCTGTCTGTAGAATTTATTAACTGCACTTCAAATGGGACAAACATATCTGGGTGGGTGTTTAAAGAAAACAACACACTGTGTGATGAACCAACAACAATCCCTCCAGATGTTACACACAGTACTGTTGGTAAGAAGACACAGTTTACTATTTCCACCACTCTTAACTCGTCCTCCAATCAAACTCAACCTTCCATCAATGACCCACCTTGGTACATTAGTAAGTGAAAACTCAGTCTGCTGCAGTGAATTCTCTCATGAAATTTAGTTTTATTTGTGTCTCTCTTCATAAAAACTCTTGCAATGTTTGTTGTCTCACAAAACAGTGTTTCTCTCCTCTTTTATTTTGAAACGGATCAATGGACAATCCCTCCACTTGTTTAAGATGTTTTTAAGGAGACACAGTTAAATAAAAGCTGCACGATAAACAGAAGCTTGAAATAAACTCTGACTAAAAGAAAACCCAAAACACTTGTTCTGAATGATGAATCAACACTTCAGGGAATTTTTTTTTTCACAAACAAACTTTTGTAACAACAATTATCAAAAATGTTAATGTTTTTGTAACGGAAGTAAAATTTATTCACTTCAATTTGACGTCAAAAACTAAAATCAGAGATCTGATTGTGACTTTTTATAACTGAAAATGTTTCTGTTAAAGTCTCACATGGAAATAGATGAATAAATAGATAAATAATAGATGAATAAATAGATGAATAAAATTCTGTAATGATTATATTACCATCTGATTTTACTGTAGCACAATAAAAACACATTTATTAACTAGAAAATAACTCATAGATCGAAGACCTCCTCCAGGCACCTCAGTTCAAGCATCATGTGATCTAGCTCTAGCTTCATTTCTGGATCAGAGTGATCCAGATCAATACTTGGTATAATGTAGAACCTATAGGGAATTCACCCTGTATTTTTATCATGCACCTGGACAATTTATTTTAAAGTAACATGCAGATATGTTAAAAACAGCTGTATCTCACAATGATGAAGAATCCTAAAAGACATTTTTGGATCCAGATGTTGATCCAGATCCAAAATCTGCTAAAACCTTCCTTGAACCATTTCTGATCTTTCCTGAAAATTTCATTGTAATCTATTAAGAAGTTTTTCAGTCATCTTACAGACAACAAATTAACTAACGCTGGTGAAAACAGGAAGTCCTGGTGGAGGAAAAAATGAATTTCAGTGTAAAAAGTGTCAAATTGTTCTAACATAACAACCTGGTGTAAGACTCAGCTGTTTGACAGGAAATGTCTGTCTGCACATGGACGACTGATTAAAACAAACTGCTGCAGAAAATTTAAATATTTTAGTTTTTAATTAAAAGTGTAAAAGATGCTGTTGATTCTTAACCAAATTTAGTTAAATACATTCATTAGTATTATTATTATTGTTAGTAGTAGTAGTAGTAGTAGTAGTATTACTGTTATTACTATTATTTACAGGTGTGGAGTCTCTCTGTGACGGCAGACGGGATGGAACTCAGTGTTTTGGAGCTTTAGGAGGAACTGTGAACATCCAGCTGATGAACAACGTGTTAGAGGTGTCGAGGTTTGAATGGAAAAAGGAAGGATTAAATATCCTCCACTGGAGAAACAATAAGTTTATAATTAATACCTTAGAGAACAGATCTGATTTTAGTTCCACTGATGGAACATTGAAGATCAAGAACCTGAACAAGAACGATGGAGGTGAATATAAACTTACAACATATGCATCAGATGGAATACTAACAGGTCTGAGGACTCTACAGTTTTCTGTTCAAGGTAAAAACTTTAACTACTTCATATAATAAGACCTACTGAAACATCTGTAACATCTGGATCGGATGATACACTGACTTTATAAATACCTCATGTTCTACATGTGGATGTAAACTGTAACATTTCTACTCTTCATTAAAAACATCCCTGTTTCCATTATAATCTGAAAAATCTGTGTGTTTGTTTCAGCTCGTGTCTCGTCTGTCCAGCTGGTCTCTGAGTGTTTGTCCCAGGGACAGATGAAGGTGTCCTGCTCCTCTGAGGGAGGGGACAGTCCTCAGTACAGCTGGACTCTGGATGGACACACACTGACAGACTCTGAGCTCGTCTCTGGAAATAATCAGACTAACATCATCGTTCTGAGAGAAAATATCTCAGGACGTCTGATCTGTTCAGTCAGGAATCAAGTCAGTCAATCATTCAGTGAGACGTCCATTTCTACCTGCGGTGAGTCAGAACAGCAACACTTTAAAATGGAAGCAGATGAATAATATTCTGATTTTTTTTTTATTTAAATGTAATTTGACTGCAACATGGTAAAAATAATGTTTGTTAAGGACTCTCAGTGTGTGACCTTTCTGTCTGTGTCTCTGCTGCTGCATGAAATAATCTCTCTCTGGAGCGGAGATGAGTGCTTTATTCCCCAGGTTCCTGTAATAACATGCATGTTCAGATGTACAACAGTCTGGTTCTGCTCAAACATCATGAAATCTCCTATGTTACAAACAGGATGATCATATAGAGGAACTGTTTCTTCACAAAATCTGAATCAGAAGAAAATTATACAATTGTATTAACCTTCTGGGATTAACAACAGTCTAATATGTCTAAATAAATTAACAATTAAATAGATATTTTTCTAAATCTGACAATAAATCCACATCCACAGACAGAACTTATATTTTCTTAGATGTAAAATGAAAGTAATACTGCCTCCTAGTGGACAGAATGAAATAATCACCATCTCTGAAAGAGAAATTAACATGCAACTCTATAAAACATTTCAGTTTTGGGGGACACTAAACAGTAAAATTCCAGAGCTAGTTTCAGTGACTGAGTTAGTTTTCAACAATTTAATAGATAAATAATTTTAACGTTCTAAAACTCATCCGATGAGAAATTGCATCCAATCATATTAAAGGTTCGGTGGTTTCTTTCAGTCTGGGTTTTTTGATGGCGGTACTCTCCCTGAAGAACATCTGTGAGTGTCGCCCTGTAGTGGATGGTTGTGACACTCCTAACATCTAATAAAACAGTGAGCATCAAGGTGTCTGATTATTCTCGTGTCCTGAAACTCGTTTTCTGCTGCTAATAAATCCATCAGTATGTTCTACATTAACTCTGGAGAACGTTTAGAGCTGCACAACTGAGTCCTGAGGACTTTATTTCTTCTTCTGTAGTGTGTCAATCTTCAACATTTCTTTTTTTGTTGTTGTTGAATTCAGATGTTTTGTTGGCAACAGCTTCTGGTAGCTTCCATTCCAGCTCCTCCATCACAAGGTCAACAGAAAAATATATTTTAAATTGTTTCTAAGGGAGTCAGATCGACCCTGATCTTCTGCAACTTGCCTTGCAGCCTGCAGCCATCAGCATGTTCAATCATGTTATTATAGTATTATTCTCTGTTAGTCCACATTCTAACAGGTTTTTTATGTTCAATCGGCATCATCATGGTTCTGACTGGAGGTAATGATGCACATTTATAAACACATAAAACAGAAAGTATTTGCACCCTGTTTTAATTTTCACTATCAAACCAGATTAACATAAAGTTGGAGCTCAAAACAATTTACAAAACTTTAATGGAAAACTTTCATGAAAGATCCAACGTCACACTATTTAAAAATATACATTTATTGTAGTGTCAAGAAAAATACCACAAAATATTACAACTATGCAACAAGATGTAGCAACTTAAAAATGTCTCGTCCTTATCTATTGTATTTGATCTTTTCTAACATTTACATGACGTTTTTGGGTTTTTTGGGTGCAGAAATGTCTCCTTCACGTCCATCTCTGTCCTTTGATGTTCCTGCTGTTGATTTATGACAGAGTTCAGTTTGGAAATGCAAATCATTTTAATCATATTATATTAAATCCAAGTGAGTAAAGTGAAAATGTCGTTAAAACTCTAACTTCATGTAATTTTTGTGTCTTTGAACAGAATATCTCCACCTGCTCATACTGGGATTACGTGCTCTTGTGGTAATTCTTCCATTAGTCGCCGTGTCTCTTTGTTACATCTGGAAGAAAAAGAAAGTTGAACGTTCACAAAAAGCAGAGGATCCAGAAAACTCTGTGATGATGGTTGAAATGAAAAATTCAGAATCTTGAATCAGTATGTATGAAAATAAAATTCAAACAACAAACTGAAAAATGTTTTGTCTTATTTATTTATTGACTTTTTTAAAAAAGTGTGTATTTAATGAATATAGTGAACTAAATGTGTTTGACTCAGCGTCTGCATCAGAGGGATTGAGGCTTCCTCCTGCTGTTCAACATGATTTACTGCTTCTTCTGTCTAATTCCATCCATTTTCTTTACCTGCTTCTTCCTCTGCAGGGTCGCAGGGAGCTGCTGACTTTCTCCAGCCGCCATGTGGAATTCCATGTTCATGAAAACTACATTATATATCAGATATAGACAGTTTGTTGGTAACAACCTGGTGCACTTTGGTTGTGCTGAACATAAAATAGAAGAAAAAAAATGCAGATAGTAAAAACAACAAAGACTTGAACTGTAACTCTTTCATTGCTCCTTNCACACACACACACACACACACACACACACACACAAGTGTGTTTTGGTATCCTTATGGGGACCGTCCATTGACTTCCATTGATTTTAGTAACTAGATTTATACCTAACCCAAACCCTTTTCCTAACCTTAACCATTACTGATCTATAACTAACCCTAAGACTAACTAAAACTCTATTCACACCATAGCTATATACCTAACCCCTAACCCTAAAAGGGGGAGTCCCCCTCATGGGGACCAGGCTTCGGTCCCCACAAGAACCCTCGGACCCCAGAAAGATAGTAAAAGTCAGGAAACTGGTCCTCAGGAGGTCAGAAATACAAACCCACACACACACACACACACACACACACACACACACACACACACCCACAAGTGTGTTTTGTTATCCTTATGGGGACCGTCCATTGACTTCCATTGATTTTAGTAACTAGATTTATATATATATTGCTTCTCTAATGTGACCTCTTTCACAAGTGCTTTTCTTTTTTTTGTGACCCAGTCACACACGCATGTCTGTCTTTAACATGAGTTCCACACTGGCATTTCTTTTAGAACCTCGCCAAAACAGGTTCGGGACCACTATTAAGGCCATTCACCCTGGCCGGGACCAATTTATAGACCGTGCACCGTGTTACTCATGAGCCTTTTTATGGTCTTACGCAGCGACCCAGTCACTCAGCCACACTCTGTTGTTTTTTTTTTAACTCACAAGTCTGTCGTCTTCACTGCTGAGGGCGGATTTCTGTTACCGTCTCAGACACCAAGAGGGATGACTCTGCTCTACTGGCCTCCTTTTTGGCCTAACAACAACGC
This sequence comes from Pachypanchax playfairii, assembly GCA_006937955.1. Classification (NCBI taxonomy): domain Eukaryota; kingdom Metazoa; phylum Chordata; class Actinopteri; order Cyprinodontiformes; family Aplocheilidae; genus Pachypanchax; species Pachypanchax playfairii. The sequence goes on along the minus strand of SSNP01000056.1, from coordinate 2,327,384 downwards.
AGAGGACTTTCCAAACCCACCACAGCATCTCTTGGTCTCTGAGCTGCACACATGCAGATCAGAATTTATGATGTTGGCTCTTATCTTGAAGGGAGACTCCCTTGTAGAGGAACTTAGACTTTGGAGCAAAAGTTTCTACAGATCAAAGAATACCTTTCTAATTCTATCAGGAGAAGAAATCGTTGTTCATAGCTGTCCTGCACTAAGAGATATAACACTTAGATATTTACATGTTAGAGTAAATAATAATAAAATCATGATGAGAATAAATGAGAGTAAAAAAAAAAAAATATATATATATATATATATTTACTATGTTCTAACATAACAACCTGGTGTAAGACTCAGCTGTTTGACAGGAAATGTCTGTCTGCACATGGACGACTGATTAAAACAAACTGCTGCAGAAAATGTAAATATTTTATTTTCAGATAAAATATGTAAAAGATGCTGTTGATCCTCAAAAAAATGTACTTGAATACTTACATTTATTATTATTATATACAGGTGTGGAGTCTCTCTGTGACGGCAGACGGGATGGAACTCAGTGTTTTGGAGCTTTAGGAGGAACTGTGAACATCCAGCTGATGGACAACGTGTTAGAGGTGCCGAGGTTTCACTGGCAAAAGGAAGGATTAAATATCCTCCAGTGGAGAAACAATACGTTTATAATTAATACCTTAGAGAACAGATCTGATTTTAGTTCCACTGATGGAACATTAAAGATCAAGAACCTGAACAAGAACGATGGAGGTGAATATGAACTTACAACATATACATCAGATGGAAAACAAACAGGTCGGAGGACTCTACAGTTTTCTGTTCAAGGTAAAAACTTTAACTACTTCATATAATAAGACCTACTGAAACATCTGTAACATCTGGATCGGATGATACACTGACTATATAAATACCTCATGTTCTACATGTGGATGTAAACTGTAACATTTCTACTCTTCATTAAAAACATCCCTGTTTCCATTATAATCTGAAATATCTGTGTGTTTGTTTCAGCTCGTGTCTCGTCTGTCCAGCTTGTCTCTGAGTGTTTGTCCCAGGGACAGATGAATGTGTCCTGCTCCTCTGAGGGAGGGGACAGTCCTCAGTACAGCTGGACTCTGGATGGACACACACTGACAGACTCTGAGCTCGTCTCTGGAAACAATCAGACTAACATCATCGTTCTGAGAGAAAATATCTCAGGACGTCTGAACTGTTCAGTCAGGAATCAAGTCAGTCAATCATTCAGTGAGACGTCCATTTCTACCTGCGGTGAGTCACAACAAGGTGAATAAAACCTACCAGATCAGTTTCACACTGATGGTTGTGATCACAACAAAAACATCTTGTCTGTCTGTAGAATTTATTAACTGCACTTCAAATGGGACAAACATATCTGGGTGGGTGTTTAAAGAAAATATTTCCACCATTCTTAATCCTTGTTTTTTATTTTGAAACAGAACAATGGACAGTAATGGTCGGCGTTCTCTCTGCACTTGTTCTCCTCTTGGTTGTCAGCACAGCAGTGATCTGTAGTCAGAAGAAAAAAACTAAAACTAAAGGTAAACAAACAAACAAACAAACAAACAAACAAACAAACAAACAAACAAATCTAAAACCTTTAACTGAATTTCTGCTCTCACAGCATCAAAGTTTTTCTGTTGTACATATTAAAAGAATAACTTTCAGTTTTTACATTGAGCTTGTGTAACTCCTTCCTAGTTGCAGCGGAGGAAGATGAGGATGAACTGACCTACGCTGATGTCAAGATTGTGCAGAAGCAGAGGAGGAAAGAGGAGAAGATTGAGGAGGTGGAGGTGGAGTATGGACAAGTCNAGTTTTCTAAGAGACCTCGTCAGCATGAACCAGCACCAGCTGATGGTCTTTATGCACAAGTCCACAAAGTCAAATGATCTGAAAGGTTTAAGGATCCTTCTTTAAAGAGACCATTTCATACACATTTCAGGACTTTGTGGTTATTTCTTAAGTATTAACCAGTAATATGAAACATTTTATATCTAAAAAACGTCAGGAAACACTGATTAACAGACCTTTTTATCTGTCTGCATTAAAATTCGGGTGGTTCCGTGTCAGGCTTCAGCAGCAGCTCGTTCATATTCATCAGTCTTCTCCCATCAGACAGGAGATACAAAGTCCCACTGGCCAAAAAAATAGTCTATAAAAAAATCCTTCATTCCAATTGCAGTCACAGTAGGGGAATTTCTTAAAATGTTTTTATAAAGAGTCTTTTAAGTATCAATGTGTGGGATTTTAATTAATGCTACATGTGGTCTTAGATCTTTTACTGTTTTTGTATGAGTGTGTGATAGATGATGTGGAGTCCTGTCGAAGACGAATTTCTGTAACCCTCCTTGGGTCAGACAAATAACGTTTTCTATTCTATTCTCATCATATGGAGACAGATGAAGTTAGTGGAGCAACATCCAATTCATACATCAGTATATTAAGCAGAATTACTTGTGTGAGAAGTAGTGATGTGATATCAGCTTCTGAAGTACAGAAACATCTATTTAAAGAAGTTCACACATAAACCACAAGCAAGTTGACATGATGTTAAATATTCTTTTTCTTTATCATAACATAAAATTTTCAATACACCATGCTCCCATAATCTAGCACTGATCTTATCATTGCACTATATGTATTTTAAAGCCTAAGCACTACTGGCACTGAGTCTTCTTCTTGTTTAACAGCGGTTGGCAACCAGCTTAACGGAGCATTACCGCCTCCTACTGTTCCAGAGTATGGGCCAGACATTGAGCTAACAAACATTCTTTTCCTCCCCTTCCCTCTTTTCCTTCGACCCTTCTTTCCCTACTTCTGTTCCCCTATCTACACTCTATAAAATACCCCTACACCCTTAAGAGACTCTACCAGTTCCCTTATCTGTACACTACTACCCTCCAACACGCTCGTCATATTTAACTCCCCACTACCCCTCTCCTTCATCCTACTCTGCAGAACTACTCTTTCCCTATTATACCCCTTACACCGCAGAATTACATGTTCCACCGTCTCTTCCTCCTCCTGACACACTCCACACAACCCTGTTTCATGTGTCTGGCACTGAATCGTTATGAAGCCCTTCAATATAAAGCAGTCCACAAGATGAGTCAATGATCCACAGCTGTGCCTGCTGGCAGTTCAGAGCCAAAGCATTCAGTCCAAATGTCTGCCACCTGGAGAACCTGCAGAGATGCAAACAGTTGGACGAAAACACCAGAGGGGAGGGGGAGAGAGCTGGGAGAAAACTAGAAAGTTGGAAGTATCAAAATAAATAAAACCAAAAACCACAGACCCGCCCCAGACTCCTGACAAATCCTATCATATATTTGCTGTTTTCAGAAAATACATTAAAACAAATGTCTCCTTTTATGTGTTAATAATAAATGATGATAAAGATCTTTGATGCTTGTATTTTTGAACAGCCATCTTGGTTTCATTTGTTCTGTGGAATCTGAAATAAAAGGTGAGATGTTTCCATCTGCAGATCTAAATTAAAACAAAATAATTCCATCTCAGAAGTATTTGTACATTGTTTTTACATGTTCTTAATTTTAACAATGTAAAAATAATGATTAACTGCAGATTTAAAAAAAAAAAATCTAAAGTGAAGCTTTGTTGTTTTTCCACACATTCAACCGCTTGTCAGATGACAGAAGGTTGTGTTTATTTTTATATATCATCAGGTCTTTTTATAGTTTAACTTGTCTGGGGGGTTTACTTCAGCAGTAACACAAAGACAAAAATATAAAGATCAGAAATAAAGATAAAGATCAAATGTAAAAATATGTTGTCAGTAACTTTTGTCAGTAACTTTTAAAATCTTCTTTTCATATTGTTTGTTCAGAATGAATTTAAACAGTAACTCACCCCCAAAACCAGCTTATTTTCTGCTTATAAACTGTATTAATGGGTCTTTAGCATGCAATCTTTCAGTTTTTTGGGCATTTTTTGACATTTCCATGTAAAATTGTTAAATTCTATTAAGGAAATTAGGGAATAACTAATATCATTAAAAGAATAATTATATCAGGGCAAAGACTTCACTGCAGTGGTTGTGATTGTGTGGATTTGATTTATGCACACTATATTCTCATCATGCTCGGGTTACCTCTCTGCAACACGGCAGAGTCACATTGGAGCTAATCTAAACACAGAGAAGTGCTACACATCAATCACAGCTCAGCGCGTCACTCCTTCAGGGTCCTAAGTGACGCCTACTTTCAGCATTTTTTAAAACAGCAGTTAGAAAGCAGGTAGATAATTTAGAGGAGGTGGGTTGCTCTTTAAATAGGTCACATAGACAAAAGTCTCAGATCCTGTTTAACTGTAACTAGGATTCATGATTAGTATAACACTGATCCACACATGAAGCTAAAGCCACATGGTTCAAACATTCATATCAAAATTTAGAGTCACCAGGTTAACCGAACATGCATGTTTGTGATTTCTGAGAGGAAACCGGAGTATCTGGAGAAAACTCCATGGACTCAGTGCTGAGAGGACTCAGACACAACATTCCTGCAGCGTGGCAACTGTGCTAACCAAGTTCACCAACGTAAAAAACAAACTCTTTATGAACAGATACTAAAATACAACATGGTCATGTGATTGTAAATGTTAGCTGTGTGGATCCAGGCAGGCAGTGTTTGATATCAACATATTCAAGGAGCCTATAGATTTAAATGGAACAAACAAAGTCAAATGACCAAAAACTTCAAGATGTCTGATCTGTTCATTCAGGATTAAGCCAGAAAGTTTTGAGTAATATAGATAATTAATTCTAATTGAAAGTAAGACTGTTTCTGTCAGTTTATTTGACAGAGGGGTTGAACCTTTGGAGCAGGAGCTCTTATTTCCTTCTTTTCCGTTCACTTTGATCATTTCAGATTTAGTTAATGTTAAGAAGTGGGACAACTTTGAGGCTTCTCATTGGCACCAGTAGGTTTCATCTGCTGTGATCGATAGAATTGGTCCTGTATCTAATGTGATTCAATGTTCAATAAACTTTAATAAAATGTCAGGTTCTCAGCTGTGGAGTGTGGTGTTTGTTTTGGATTGCACTAACCTCTCATTACAGGGCGTGGCAGCAGGTGATCAGTGGATCCAGGTGCGGCTCATTACCCAGCCCTCCGTGGCTGGGTACTTAAGCAGAGGAGGAACTGGAGACAGACGCCAGTTTGTTACAGCTTAAACCGTGGTAACGAGTGGCCGACTTAGTGGTTAACTTATAGAAAGAAGTTAACGTGTGAACTTACCTGTCCCTCTCCTTCCCGTTCCTCCTAGTCCTCGTCCTGGTCCTGAGCGCCTCCACTTGCGCTGGCCGTCTGCCGCGCCATCCGTAGGGCTCGTGGTTCCGTCGTGGTCCGGCACGACTGTCTCCCTGTTCCTGTTCCTGGTCCTGGTCTGTCTTGGTTCCCCTCTGGATCTCCCGCACCTGTCCTGGTCTCTATAACATCGCTGTCACCCCTGTCTCACCTGGAACTCTGGAAACACATTCATACCTTGGATTACCTGCACCACCTGCCGCTTCTCTGGACGCACCACCACCACCACCGCTGGATCCTCAGTCTCTCCTCCTCGCACTGCCTGCCGCTCCTCACCGTAAGTCTGTGAGCACATTCCCAGCGCACCGCAACCTGCACCGCTATCTCTGCATTCATTACCCAGCACTAACCTGTCTCTCCTCCGCTACCAGATTATCTCCCGTGCTGCCCCGGTCCCGGATCTCTGGAGTATATCAGTTCATCTGCTCACTGTAACTTTGTGCACTGTAAATATTAAACACTGTTCCTCATCCAAAGTACTGACTCCTGTGTGTGTGTCTGAAGCCTGGGTCTACATCAGAGTTCAAAAGAAAACCTCAAGCATGACATAAAATATTACAGTTTAAATGAAACTGTGTAAAAAAAAATGTAAATGTTTGAAACCATGTACTTGTTTACACAAACAACTTATTTTCTTCAGTGCTGAGTAACCTCCTCTAACAAAGAAACGGAAGCTCAGCAGAAATTTACTCAAAACATTTTTAGCTTGAGGTTGAAACCACAGTTAAACAGCTCTGTGTGAGCGACATGGACATCACACCCAAGGAAGAAGAGGGTGTTTTTTAACAAATATTCTAAGCCATTTATATATTTATTCTATTTCTGTGACACTGAACGTCATTTGGCTCTACAAGTTTGCAACTATTCTGAACCAGCAGCACATTTACCGTCACTAGTTAGACATCTTGTTGAACTATTTCCATACAACACTCACTATACTTATAGTACAATATAGTATTATAATTACCATTTGCACAACTATACTTGTTCTTATCTTGTATTTTAGACTGTTCGTATCCTGCTGGATATTATTTCCTGGTATGTACACACGCATATAGTTAGATTATAGTACATTATTTATTTCTATGCCATTTGCGCTGTTTACACTGTTCATACCCAGCTGGACACTATTCCTTGGAAATAGCTTAAGATTTATGCTGTTTACACTGTTTTCATCCTTAACTTAATAATGTAGGTCCTGTCTTGTCTCTGTGCTGTCTGTCTTGTCTTGTGTTGCTGTTACACTCTATGTGTTAGGTTGGCAGTCTAGTTAGCTGTAACTGGATTTTAGTATGTACCATAAGCTATTTTGTCTCATGCTCTTTGTATGTTTTATATGTAACACCACTTGATCATTGGTGAAACACTATTTCGTTTCACTGTCTACAAACTGTAAATGGTTGAAATGACAATAAAAAACTCTTGACTTACTAATAACACTTTTTGGAAAACTCCTGTTATTTTCATCTCACTAGTTGGAGCTTAAATCATATTAGATAGTCGAAATCAATCCACCCCTCAATACCTGTTTATAAAAACAATTTTATAATGTCAAAAACAGTATAAAGGGTTAGGGTTGTATTGCAGTTAGAAAACTTGTATAGACACAATAAATGTATTTTCTGAAGAAACAAACCAAACGGGAGCACAAGTCCCAACTGCAAAATGTGCATGCATGTGTCTGGTGGTGTAAATAATTTATTTTTCAAATTTTTGATTAGAGCGTGTGTAAGGATGTGGCCAGGTGTGAAGAAGAAAAAGATGACGAGGAAGAAAAAGGCAGCCATGAAATGGGAGCAGACAGGCAGAAGAGAGTGAGTAAGTCAGAAAGTAAAAAAGACACTGATGAAGATGAAATGACAGACAAGGAGTAGATCACTCAAATGTGGCTTCGTGCTCTTTCGGTGACGGCTGCTTCCCTGCTGCTACGCGCTTCATACACACCCGGTGGGAAGGGCCAAGCAGCAGCATACGCGAGCGAGACGTGCTGCTCCAGTAACGCACTGCTGACGTGTCCAGTGGAAAGGAGGGTGATGACTCTCTCATTCCTTCATCTGTCGGGGAGGCGGTTGCCAATGGTGATGCCTCTCCAGTTTCTGTTCCTGTCACAGACGAGGTCACCGGTGGTAAAGCCTCTCCAGGTCCTGGTGCTGTCGCAGATTGGGTCGTCAGTGGTGATGCCTGTCCTTGGACCTGTGGGGATTCGGGTTGACACCGTCCATCAGCTCTGTTTCAAGCAAGATATCCAATGGTCATGATTCCTGGTGTTGTATGGATTTGGGAGACAGAGGTGCAGGTTCTTCTTTGCCCCCCTAATCTACAATCCTCCAGAGGGTCCTATTCATTGTCCTACAGAGGCCATCATCCACACCCTTTCAGTCGACGTTCCAGTAGGCCACCCACCCAAAAACTAAAGCACATTACAATAATCTCAGAGGTCCGGGGTCTTTTTGACCAAGTTGAAATGGTTGTTCAACACCTGCAAGTTGTGCTTGTGTCATTTGTGAAGCCAGAAAGGAGTTTCAGGTGCTGAAAAGATGATCAAATAGTACTAGGACCCAAACCCGCCTTAAGAGTGTTGTTGCATGTGATGGACACAAAGACATGCTGAACAGGGTAAACAGAAAAAAGATTGCTGAACAGTTTGTTTCATGTAATTGACGTCAAAAAACACTGTTGGTTCTTTCAAATGATTTGACGGTTAAAATGAGGAATCATGTCATCATCATGTCAAGTTCATTCGTCATTATGTTTAACGTGACATTCAATCCAACTTTTTACAGAATTGTATCCAACTGTAACTAATTCTTCAAGCATTCTCTGTTGGCAGTGTTAGAGTTAATGAGCTCAAGTAAAAAGTAAACATGTAATTTAAAGCTTATATAAACCATAACGTTACACAAACCACAACAACGAGTTTGAAAAGCTTGCTCTGCCCCTGGTGAATGCACATATTCATGTATCTTGTGCATGAATTGTTGTTTTAATTGGAATAATGACTTTATATGAATAATTAACTGTCTTCACCAAACACAACATATACCTCTCTCTCAAAAAAGAAAACAAACAGAAAACAGCAAACAAAGTTTGATTTTCTGTTCACCTGGACACAACAGTGATGCTGTTTTTAGGAAGAGACAGAGCAGACTGGACTTCCTCAGGAAGCTGAGATTCTTCAACATTTGCAGTAAGATGTTGAAGATTTTTTATGAGTCTGTTGTGGAGAGTGTGATCCTAACACTAACCGTAACCCTCATCTGCAGTCACCTGCTGGGGGCGGAGCATCAGAGCAGGTGATGGAAAGAGTCTGAACAAACTGATTAAAAGGCTGGTTCTTTTTTGGGGACTGAGCTGGAGTCTCTTGAGTTGATTGTCCAAAGGAGGATGAAGAACGTGATGGAAAACCCTCATCATCCTCTTCACAACACAGTAACTCAACAACAGAATGTTTTCATTCAGAGACTCTTCAGATCTGCTGCTGCAACACAAACCACTACAGGAAATCCTCCCTGCCCACAGCTAGAACCCTAAAATGAATTAATTATTACAACAACAAAATCTCATCTACCTTAGGGGATTAATAAAGTATGCTTGAATTTGAAACAGAGGGACAAGGAGCCAGACTTTAAAGCAGTACTGAATAACATTTGATACTTGTCTAAGTGGATGCTAACCAAAAAAACATGTTCAGCTTCATATTAGACACTCTGGATGCCTCTGATGGCTTTACAATACAGTGAATAACTTCAGTGGTTCAGGTCACGGCTGTGAGTGGGCGGTTCCTTTGCTGTTTTACAGCAACAGCTTGTTTGTTGCAGCAGCAGTCGCCATTCGTTCCTTTAAAGGCTAGCAGTTAGTTTTTGGCTCACTGACTGGATTTCACTTTCTGTTGGCATCATGGAACATGAAAGATAAAGGAAAAGAGTAATGTTTTCTCAAGTGAGGCAAAGAAAGCATGAGCAAGACAGGGAAAGAGCTAAAACCAGAGTAAACATTGTTATCTGCAGAGCCGCGGTTCGAGTAATGTAAGTCGCTTTGGATAAAAGCGTCTGCTAAATGACAGTAGTAGTAGTAGTAGTAGTAGTAGTAGTAGTAGTAATGGCCGTCTGAGACGCGATTGTTTACAACACTTGTAATTCTACTTTTAACCACTAGGTGGGAAAATGGCAAATAGCATGTACTTGTAGGCCTATAGTGCTTTACGACCCCCAAAGCTTCACACTACAGTATGTCATTCACCCATTCACACTCACACTCACACGTTTGTTGATGATGAACTACACACGTGTTGTAGCCACAGCTGTCCTGGGACACACATTGACAAGAGGCAAGGCTGCCAGACAATAGCGCCACCGGACCCTCCGGCCACTACCAAGCAGGCAAAGTGGGTTAGGTGTCTCGCCCAAGGACACAACGGCCAGGCTTTTTTTTTTTTCTGGGCAGAGCAGGGATTCAAACCATATTCTTACCATATAATTTCTAACACATAATAATAATACAGACTCTGGTAAAAGTGTCTGTTACAATATATGAGGAATTATATGGTAAGAACCTGGTAACACCATGGAAACAAACCAGACTTCCTTTTACAGTCCGGTTTCAGCTTACCTACTAGGTAAATATTAAGAACTCCGGCAAGAACATACCCAGTATTTAAGATGTACCAGGATCCTAGAAGAAAACTGTTCCTGCAGGTGTAGGGGGTTACAATGTAAATGCTTAAAAAAACTGAAGGACATGTAAGAAAAGGTAATTTATTGAAAGGCACTATTTTAATTTTAGTTATTACAAATCTAAACTGGTCACAACCTAATTAAGTTGATGAGTGGATGTTTTTCCTAGTAAATGCAGCAGTACTTCCTCTGAATTTACCTTCTTAATACATGTGGTAATTACACTATATGTGCTATAATTAACAAAAGTTATATGATGTAAGACACAGAATTTATTCATTTATCTCCACGATATCCGTCTCTTTCTAGAGAGAAATATCCTTCTACGGTCTGTGAGGGCCTAAAGCAAAAACTCCCTAGGGCCCCTTTAACCAGTGTTTGTCATATTTCAAGAAATAATTGCTGGTTGGATATTCTCTCTCTTTGTTTTCAGTCAGTATCTCTCTTGTTGTCATTTGGCCGAAGTTCTCGTCTGCATCAGAAGGATCGAGGCTTCCACCTGCTGTTCAACATGAGTTACTGCTTCTTCTGTCTAATTCCATCCATTCTCTTGCTTCTTCCTCTGCAGGATCGCAGGGAGCTGCTACCTTTTTCCTGCCATCATGTGGAATTCCATGTTCATGAAAACTACATTTTAAAGAAACTTTGACCAATAGAAGCAAAACTTGTAAAACCATGTAATCATAAAAAATGTCACCTATATTTGTCGGTCACACAAGAACTAATAAATAAAACACTTGTAAACATTTGGTTTAGAGTTCAGATATTACATATCTAATGTTACCAAATCTCAGCTTGATAAGATCTGAGCAGCTGTTTATACAGAGGAATGATGAAGAGTTCATGTGTGTACATCTCTAATACACTAATACACATAAACTAACAAAACTAAAAAAGCACTTGTAGAATGCAGACCTCCACCAAGCAGCTTACTTCCCACCAAAAATAATAGACTCCACCCATTGATTAGTAGTTCTTAACCCACCAAGGAGGTGTTTATCAGGGTTTGTTTGTTTGTTTGTCTGTTAAGAAGATAACTCAAAAACTTCAGGATGGATTTTGATGAAATTTTCCAGATAGGTCAGAAATGGTACAAGAACCAAATGATTAGATTATGGTGGCGATCTGGATCACTGTCTGGGATTTTGATGAAATTTATTTCTGGATCCAGAGGTGATGTGGATCACCATCAAAATCCAATTGATTGGTCCTGTACTATTTCCAACCTATCCTGAAAATGTCATCAGAATCCATCCAAAAGTTTTTGAGTTACAGACAGAGTTTGAAAAAAAACAAAACCTCCGATCTAACATTATGTTTAAAATACGAGGTGCGTGAAAAGCTGCTAGCTATTAGCAAAGTTTGCTGTTGTGAAATTTCTTAAACTTTCATTCCAGATTCATCTTAAAACAGCTGTTACTCTCTACATCCTCATTGGTCGAGCAGTGGTGGAGCAACAGTCTGCATTACCTTTACTGTGTTAATTAGCTGCACCTGTGACAGGAGACTAGCGACCTGCTGGTTGGGGCTTGAAACAGAACAGTGCTGAGACTGTTAGCTGTCTGGTAGTTTGTTACTGCTTTTTAATATAGGCTGTAGCTTTATTAATAATAATTTTACACTCAAAGCATTATGTTCAGTTTCTATTTTATGTTGTGGTTACATGAGGCGGGTCAGAACAACAACTACTTCACTTTAATCTACTTTAGTAGATGTTGTCACTCCCTCTTTCTGCAGTTTGATGTAGTTTTAATAATCATCATATCTTTATGATCAGAATTATTTGTTGATTTTTTTTTTCTTTTTTCCCTCTGAGTCTTATCAGATATAAAATTAAAAACAAATTTATTCTGAGACTTGTTTCAGTTCTAATAAGAGTTTTTCTCTCTCCTTCTATCAGACACAGATCTGTAGCTGTCGACAAAAAGGGAAGTAAAACTGTTGTCACTTCCCTTCCTGCTATCAATGACATCCCCCCCCCCACACACACACACACACCACCACTACCAAAAGAAAAGAAGAAGATCAAACCTTCGTCTCTTTTCATGCTCAGAGTTTTCACACATTCTCCTGTGAGTCTGATCACTAACAGGACGAACTGCAGGCTGTTCAGAGTAACAAACACTCAGGTTGGATTTTGGGATGAATGAGTCAAAAAGCAGCTGATCAGACATGGAAGCTGCAGTTGGACTCCTGCTGATGTTGATCAGAGTTTCTCACGGTGAGATTTTCAAACATCTTCATCATCTTCATCTGTTTTCATGCTGCACTTTGTTAGCTGTTGATTTAAAGATGAAACAACATGTTGTATCATGATTAAATGAAACATTCTCAGAGAATTTAACTCAACAGTTTCCTCAATGAACTAAAGCAGCACATTGACAAACTGATGTGACGTGGATTTAATTTAACAGCAGTGAACGGCAAATTCTTAAAGTCTGGACAGTTTTTATTTCCACTGTTTGGTTACTGTAGAATCTCATGTTTATATGTTTTAATGAGACACTTTAAAATGAAATATTAAAAAAATGACAGAACATTTTATCAAGTAATATATACTGTAGAAATAATGAATAAATGAGAATAAAATATCAAAATGAAAAACCTTCACTGGTTACAGTTCAACAATTTATTCCATTTATTTGAAATGTGTAAAATTACCTCGTGATTTATGTAAATNCTCTCTTCATCTATCAGACACACAGATCTCTTGCTGTCGGCTACAAGGGAAGTAAAACTGTTATCACTTTTATCACTTCCTCCCCTGGTATTACTAACACCCCACCCCCACTCCTACCCTCCCCAAAAAAAGAAAATGAAGAAGATCAAACCTTCGTCTCTTTTCATGCTCAGAGTTTTCACACATTCTCCTGTGAGTCTGATCACTAACAGGACGAACTGCAGGCTGTTCAGAGTAACAAACACTCAGGTTGGATTTTGGGATGAATGAGTCAAAAAGCAGCTGATCAGACATGGAAGCTGCAGTTGGACTCCTGCTGATGTTGATCAGAGTTTCTCACGGTGAGATTTTCAAACATCTTCATCATCTTCATCTGTTTTCATGCTGCACTTTGTTAGCTGTTGATTTAAAGATGAAACAACATGTTGTATCATGATTAAATGAAACATTCTCAGAGAATTTAACTCAACAGTTTCCTCAATGAACTAAAGCAGCACATTGACAAACTGATGTGACGTGGATTTATTTTTTATTTCTCGTCTCTCCTTTTAAAAATGTGTGTAATTTAACAGCAGTGAATAACAAATGATTGAAATATACATGGTTTTTATTTTAACTGTTTGGTTACTGTAGAAGCTCGTGTTTTAATGATACACTTCAAAATTAAATAAAAAAATAACAGTTCCTTTAATCAAGTAACAAATAAAATAATAAATGAAAATAAAATATAAAAATGAAAAACCTTCACTGGTTGCAGTTCAAATATTTATTATTTTCATTTAAAATGTGGAAAATTAACAACAAAACACTCGTTCAGACTGATGAATCAATACTTTAGGGATTTTTTAACAAATAATCTCCTGAAACAATTTGTCAATATTTCAACTTTTTTATAACAGAAGTATCCGTTTATTCACTTCAGTTTGAGATTAAAAATAAAACCAGAGATCTGATTGTGAGTTTTTATAACTGAAAATGTTTCTGTTGAAGTGTCACAGAAAGTTGACGTTGAGACAAAACATCAAAACTTTAAAATGGAAACAGACGAATAAAATTCTTTAATGTTATTATTTATAAGTGATTTGACTTCAACATGATAAAAACAATTTGTTAATGACGTTCAGGAGAAATAGTGTCAAAATGTTCTAACATAACAACCTGGTGTAAGACTCAGCTGTTTGACAGGAAATGTCTGTCTGCACATGGACGACTGATTAAAACAAACTGCTGCAGAAAATGTAAATATTTTAGTTTTTAATTAAATGTGTAAAAGATGCTGTTGATTCTTAATCAAATTTAGTTAAATACATTCATTAGTATTATTATTATTGTTATTATTATTATTATTAGTAGTAGTAGTAGTATTAATGTTATTATTATTATTTACAGGTGTGGAGTCTCTCTGTGACGGCAGACGGGATGGAACTCAGTGTTTTGGAGCTTTAGGAGGAACTGTGAACATCCAGCTGATGGACAACGTGTTAGAAGTGTTGAGGTTTGAATGGAAAAAGGAAGGATCAAATATCCTCCTGTGGAGAAACAATACGTTTACAACTAACACCTTAGAGAACAGATCTGTTTTTAGTTCCACTGATGGAACATTAAAGATCAAGAACCTGAACAAGAACGATGGAGGTGAATATAAACTTACAACATATACACCAGATGGAATACTAACAGGTCGGAGGACTCTGCAGTTTTCTGTTCAAGGTAAAAACTTTAACTACTTCATATAATAAGACCTACTGAAACATCTGTAACATCTGGATCGGATGATACACTGACTTTATAAATACCTCATGTTCTACATGTGGATGTAAACTGTAACATTTCTACTCTTCATTAAAAACATCCCTGTTTCCATTATAATCTGAAATATCTGTGTGTTTGTTTCAGCTCGTGTCTCGTCTGTCCAGCTGGTCTCTGAGTGTTTGTCCAAGGGACAGATGAAGGTGTCCTGCTCGTCTGAGGGAGGGGACAGTCCTCAGTATAGCTGGACTCTGGATGGACACACACTGACAGACTCTGAGCTCGTCTCTGGAAACAATCAGACTAACATCATCGTTCTGAGAGAAAATATCTCAGGACGTCTGAACTGTTCAGTCAGGAATCAAGTCAGTCAATCATTCAGTGAGACGTCCATTTCTACCTGCGGTGAGTCACAACAAGGTGAATAAAACCTACCAGATCAGTTTCACACTGATGGTTGTGATCACAACAAAAACATCTTGTTTGTCTGTAGAATTTATTAACTGCACTTCAAATGGGACAAACATATCTGGGTGGGTGTTTAAAGAAAACAACACACTGTGTGATGAACCAACAACAATCCCTCCAGATGTTACACACAGTACTGTTGGTAAGAAGACACAGTTTACTATTTCCACCACTCTTAACTCGTCCTCCAATCAAACTCAACCTTCCATCAATGACCCACCTTGGTACATTAGTAAGTGAAAACTCAGTCTGCTGCAGTGAATTCTCTCATGAAATTTAGTTTTATTTGTGTCTCTCTTCATAAAAACTCTTGCAATGTTTGTTGTCTCACAAAACAGTGTTTCTCTCCTCTTTTATTTTGAAACAGAACAATGGACAGTAATGGTCGGCGTTCTCTCTGCACTTGTTCTCCTCTTGGTTGTCAGCACAGCAGTGATCTGTAGTCAGAAGAAAAAAACTAAAACTAAAGGTAAACAAACAAACAAATCTAAAACCTTTAACTGAATTTCTGCTCTCACAGCATCAAAGTTTTTCTGTTGTACATATTAAAAGAATAACTTTCAGTTTTTACATTGAGCTTGTGTAACTCCTTCCTAGTTGCAGCGGAGGAAGATGAGGATGAACTGACCTACGCTGATGTCAAGATTGTGCAGAAGCAGAGGAGGAAAGAGGAGAAGATTGAGGAGGTGGAGGTGGAGTATGGACAAGTCAAGTTTTCTAAGAGACCTCGTCAGCATGAACCAGCACCAGCTGATGGTCTTTATGCACAAGTCCACAGAGTCAAATGATCTGAAGGGTTTAAGGATCCTTCTTTAACAAAGACTGAAGGTTCATGTAACGAGGAGCTGAAGACCAGATGCTCAGAGGTCTTAAACCTTCAGTTCCTGTTTAAAAAGAAAAACATGAAACATGTCTCTGCCTCGGAATGTTGAAATAAAAAT
>SSNP01000056.1:2281282-2311512 GCA_006937955.1 Pachypanchax playfairii | reverse complement strand
AAAATATCTCAGGACGTCTGAACTGTTCAGTCAGGAATCAAGTCAGTCAATCATTCAGTGAGACGTCCATTTCTACCTGCGGTGAGTCACAACAAGGTGAATAAAACCTACCAGATCAGTTTCACACTGATGGTTGTGATCACAACAAAAACATCTTGTTTGTCTGTAGAATTTATTAACTGCACTTCAAATGGGACAAACATATCTGGGTGGGTGTTTAAAGAAAACAACACACTGTGTGATGAACCAACAACAATCCCTCCAGATGTTACACACAGTACTGTTGGTAAGAAGACACAGTTTACTATTTCCACCACTCTTAACTCGTCCTCCAATCAAACTCAACCTTCCATCAATGACCCACCTTGGTACATTAGTAAGTGAAAACTCAGTCTGCTGCAGTGAATTCTCTCATGAAATTTAGTTTTATTTGTGTCTCTCTTCATAAAAACTCTTGCAATGTTTGTTGTCTCACAAAACAGTGTTTCTCTCCTCTTTTATTTTGAAACAGAACAATGGACAGTAATGGTCGGCGTTCTCTCTGCACTTGTTCTCCTCTTGGTTGTCAGCACAGCAGTGATCTGTAGTCAGAAGAAAAAAACTAAAACTAAAGGTAAACAAACAAACAAATCTAAAACCTTTAACTGAATTTCTGCTCTCACAGCATCAAAGTTTTTCTGTTGTACATATTAAAAGAATAACTTTCAGTTTTTACATTGAGCTTGTGTAACTCCTTCCTAGTTGCAGCGGAGGAAGATGAGGATGAACTGACCTACGCTGATGTCAAGATTGTGCAGAAGCAGAGGAGGAAAGAGGAGAAGATTGAGGAGGTGGAGGTGGAGTATGGACAAGTCAAGTTTTCTAAGAGACCTCGTCAGCATGAACCAGCACCAGCTGATGGTCTTTATGCACAAGTCCACAGAGTCAAATGATCTGAAGGGTTTAAGGATCCTTCTTTAACAAAGACTGAAGGTTCATGTAACGAGGAGCTGAAGACCAGATGCTCAGAGGTCTTAAACCTTCAGTTCCTGTTTAAAAAGAAAAACATGAAACATGTCTCTGCCTCGGAATGTTGAAATAAAAATTATTTAAATCCAAAAACATGTAACTTTAACCTAAATAACTTTGTATTATATATTATTTCTTATAAATTAAAAGCCTATTTCTACTACTGCTGGACAAGTAAAAACATGTAATACTGATAGTTTTTGTTTTTAAATATTTATTATTCTATCTTTTAGCAGTATTATAGACAAAAAAGAGAAAAAAGGAAACTTTCTTTTTTGTTTTTCACCTGAATTAAAACAAAGTGACTCATCAAACAGAGACAGATGAAGTTACTGGAGCAACATCTAATCAGTATATTAAGCAGAATTACTTGTGTGAGTAGTGATGTGATGTCAGCTTCTGAAGTACAGAAACATCTTGTATTTAAGGAAGTACACACATAAACCACAAGCAAGTTTCCAAGATGTAAAATATTCTATTTCTTTTTTCTGAGAACATCAGATTTTCAATCTGATAATTTATTTGCTGTTTTAAAAAAGAACAGAGTTTCCAACATCTGTCTTCTTTGATGTGTTAATAATAAATGATGATCAAGATTTTTGATGCTTTGATTTTTAAGCCGCCATCTTGGTTTCAGTTGTTCTGTGGAATCTGAAATAAAAGGTGAGATGTTTCCATCTGCAGATCTAAAAAACAAACAAATGAATTGCATCTCAGAATTATTTGTAAATTCATTTTATGTTCTTGTTTTTACAATATAAAAAAATAACTCACCACCAGATTAACTGCAGATTAAAATCATCTAAAGTAAAGCTGCTTGTTTTTTTCAGAGACATAAAAGAAGAAATGAAAAGGACAAAATATATTCTTTCTTTTTTTTTTTTGTTAGTCCACAAATGCAACAGCTTGTCAGACAACAGATGGTGGTGTTTATTTCTAAACATCATGTCTTTTTATATTTAGTTTGATGAATTTCTCTGGGGTTTTTACTTCAGCAGTAACATGTAAAGGCAAAAATATAAAGATCAGAGATAAATATAAAGATCAAATGTAAAAACATTTAATCAGTTCCTTTAAAATCTTCTTTTCATATTGATTGTTTGGAATGAATTTAAACACGTCACATGGACAAAATCTCACATCCTATTTAAAGTGTTTGTGACACGTTCAGGTCTCAGTAAAACAATCAGAAGAATTATAACTTTATTTAATGAAACATTTTGCAGATTTGTGTTGTTTGACACTTAAAAGGCCAGTATGAATGTTTTTGTCTGTTTTTAAACTTCCAGGGTGAATCTCGATTCAAAACAAAAAAAAAAAATGACTAAAAAACAAGAAAGCAGCTCTTTGTTTACATCTTACATTGAAAGTATTTGTGAGATTGTGTTATTATTGATAAAATGCTGTATAACAGGTGGTTGTAGCAACACTGCTTCCTTTACATATTTCCCAATCTCAGACCCAGAGAATGATTAAATCACTTACGCTGAATTAAAAAACTTGATGAGGACCAAACATAATGTTCTGACTCAGTGGGTTTGATCTATGAAAGAATTCATCTGATGACACCGAGACTGATTGTGTTTGATCACATAACTTGAAGCATGCAGAACCAATTTCCGCTGACACAGTTTATGGACAGTATTGAACATAGGGACTGGAGTGCACACAGGCACTCAGGGCAGCTCTGGGGGGGTCCTAAATGTGTGCAGTGGAAGAATTAAGTTGTGAAGGAATCAGGTGAGTGAATTTTATAAAAAAAGGAGTGGTGTTATAAAATCGTGCATGATTGAGAGCTGTCATTTACTTAATGTAAATCTAAACATGTATTTTATAGTAGAAAATATACCAAAAGCTATTAAATTAAACTGGTAAATGTTGCTTATATAACATTTCATCAATGCTGCAAACGTTGTGAAGAAGTTCAAAAAGATGTTCTATAATTCCTGGGAGACTAATAATCTTGGCCCAGGCCGACCTCACGTGAAATACGACTGCATTGGTCAATTTTGAAAACGACACTATAATGCGACCCCTGTCTGCAAGCCCTAAACTTAACCGAGTCGCTTTTTAACGTTAAATATTCAGCTTTACAGTGTGTCCATATGTATCTTTACATCTTAAAGCTAACCGTTGTATTAAAATGAAACATATTGCTGCAGAATTTTTGTTTTGTTCAGCTGAACAGGGTAAAACTTCATGCGCACGTATTTGTCAGCTCCTCTGGGAAGGTGCACGCATGCGCTGTTGGTAATACGTCGCTGTGGAGCCCGGAAAAGGCTCCGACAGGTCGTTTGAAAACGCTCTCACAGGTCGTATTTTTTGGAGCCTTCAAAATTGACCTATATGGTCATATAATGTACGAACAGATTGTTTTAGCCTCAACTATATATGAAGAAACTCAAAACTAATCAAACAAAGTAGAAAACAAACAAGAAGGCTAAGCTGTATGTACATTCTAATAACTAATTGTATTGGCACACAATAACACAGAGAGTCTGGTAATCACATGAAAACAAATGAAAAAACGAAAACCCAGACAGAATCATGGCAGCCTGTTTTTATATTTACAGATTAAAGAGAAGTGAAAACATTTATTTTAAACCAAGTATGATTGGACGTCCTTTATTCTTCACCAGGGTGCAGAATGTTACATTTTGTGGAGTTCCGATACATCAACATATGAGAATCTATATATTTTTGCACATCTTTTTGAATGAAATTCTTTACATTTTTATTTTTTTAATTCTTTATGGGGTGATTTAAAAATGCAAAGTGTGGTAAAAAGAATAAACACTTCAGTGTAAATAAAAAACATGAAATATTTTTTAAACTATGTTTTAGGCAGAACCAAAACACTTGATCTTAATTTAAGAAATGTCATGAACCATAAAATCTTGAAAGTAACGACACCAATAGATGAAAAACACACATCTGTGGTCGATGCTGATTCTAAACTGATAAAGTTTTTACTCCAGTTATTTCACATTTCATCTAACAGTGTTAAACTTTGAGAAATGAAAGGAAATTTATTTCAAACATCTTTAAGAAATATTAAATAAAAAAACAATCAAACATGAAATTCAAGAGTCATTCTTCTTCTTCTTTCGGCTGCTCCTTTCAGAGGTCACCACACCAAGTCCTCCATCTCGAGACTCATTGTAATAATGATATTAATAATTATTGAACTCTGCAGAATGTAATTTCAAAGAACAAAAATAGAAAACAAAAACTAAGTAGTATTGATCATTTACAGTTCAAAATGGAGTAGAAGGAAGCAGAAGCTTATTAATTACCCGTGTTTAACTCATCTTTTCATCATGTATAATTATTCCTATAATTAGTTTATTAAGTATTTTGATATTTATACATCTTTTTTTGAGCATTTGTCACATTGTTGTTTGTACTTTGTTTTTCTATTTTTCCAGATCACTTTTTAAAAAACTTTTCTGGTAAGAAATTCCATCTCTACACATTATTTGACCAGTTTTAAATGTTGAAAAACTCATTCCGAGTGGATATAAATGTTTGTTTGTTAGTTGCTGACTGTGACACGTTGGTCATGTGTTCAGATTTGGACATTTTGCTTTGCGTGTGTTTAATCAACAACAGGTTTTGTTTGGTTTGATATCTAACGGTTAAAGGTTAACAACCATTCAGCTGACTGACAAAGCCATAAAATCAGTTTATGATCCAAGATAGCGACGTGACCTTAAACTATCAACTACGATTTTCATTATTTGACTCTCTAAAACATTCCACTCTAAGCACAAAAACACGTTAATATATTAAATCTTTTAATATTTATACTGCACAATAAAATCCAAACAGATTCAACCACTGGAACCTTTAACTAGCTTACATGCAACCGTTTTCTCTTTGCTTATGAAAGCCAGAAGGTTTTATCATTGTTGTGACACTTTCATGTGATGTTGCCTTGTCATCCTAACGTTATACAACCATAAACCAAAGACCGGCGCCAATTCTTCTACTGTGTGCATGTCAGGTTTTATAGATGAAGTTCATCCACAAATTGATGAAAAGTAGTTTGTGGTACAGCTGAGGTGAACTTGTGACTCGCTATCTTAACACAGAATACATAAATAATGCATGAAAACCCATCTGCGCTGCTTTTTATATAATGTATAGCCGCACATTTTCTATAAAAGAGTTCAGAGAAAGAACAGAAACTTGTTGGTTGCTTAACGTGTGATTATTACATTATTATTATCTTCTACCAACAACGTTTTGGATACTTTAACGTTTACATATTTAAGCTGCATGTAGTGAACTTTAAAGAACAACGGACTTTATTTCTTCCACCGTACGCCCTCTGGTTTGTTATACAGACGAATGTCTGCGTTTAGTGACGAGGTCGTTCGGTTGAGCAATCTTACATCTGTTTTTCAGGATGTGGCTAAACCCTGCCGAGTGAACGAGTCAGTTCCAGAGTCATTATCACACAAGTAAAACTCACTTCCTTAAAGTTCTCACATTAGTTTTGTTAACATGTCAATAAAAACTCATTATAAGCTGATTAATTCTCTTGTAATCATGCAAATCAATATTTCGTATCATCTCTTACAACCTTATTGTCTTTAAATAACTCCAAACAGCTGGATTTATACAATTTAAATTGTTTATTATAATGAAATATACAAAATCCATTATTTCACAATAAACATTTTTGAAACCGTCGTTTTAAAGAATTTGATTGTTCTTTCTTCAGTCTTTCATTTTTCTCCTCTACTTTCTGTTTTCTAAAAACAAACGTTTCACTTCCCTAAAATTAAACAACGGGGTTATTTTTGAAAACATCTGAACCAGCATTTGTTCTTATCCGCAATTAGTAATGTGCATTTGTTGTAGTTACAGTAAATATAGTGCAAAAAAAAACTGCTTTTTAACAGTAGTGGAGTTTGGGAAACTCTAGCAAAGATGCATTATTCTGTCAACGAAAACCAATAAAGGTTTTACAAGAACATGTTTTATTGTTGTCAAACAGACGAGTGAATGTCTTAAAAGTGAGAGTAACATTGTGCTGATCAGAAAATATATTAAAACATAAAAAGTATGTGATTTACAAATGTTTGCTGGATTAGATCGGTGTGAGTCTTCACATTGTTCAGATAGTTCAGGATCTCTGCAGGAAAGTATAAACAATCAATATTTTATCTGTTGTTGGTAGTTTGGTGAAACAAGTTCAGTTTTGATTAGAATGACAAGCTTAAAGCAGTACTAAATAACTTTTCTGCAGCCGTGTCTCAGACGGCCATTGCTGGAACCGGTGTTCTGTTGAAATACGCTACCTGTTGAGCTGTGCTACTGATTCCTTCTGCACATGTGCCGTTCTACAGTCTTGACTTCAATAAACAGATATATTGTTTATTTTTTGTTTCTATATTTTTCCATAAATACATTTTACCTATCAAATAAATTCTCCCAGGACAGGAACACTAATTATGATGTTATTTTTACTTTATTTACATCGTCAGAGCAACAGGCATATGTTTGGACACATCCAGAGGAGAAGGACCCAACAATGGCCGATAAGGACCCCGAGGGCTTTTATATAGAAAATATCAGAGAAGGATCATAATAATATGCTTAAATAACTAATAGAACACACTCACCATAAACAAGAATACTGTATAAACTTTCAATGAAATAAGTTGTCATTTCGTACTACGGCGGCATTTTTCTTCAGGGCGGCATAAATCATCAGAACACTTCTGGCTGCAACCCAATTTACCAGTTATTTAGTCTATTTTAAGCCATCGGAGGCGCCCAGAGTGATGACTAATGTGAAGCTGAACATGTCTTTCAGTGAGTATCCACTTAGACAAGTTTTAAAACAGTAGCTTAAAGTTTTAAGTTATTTTGTACTACTTTAGGGTAAGCTAACGATTAGTAGGCTGTAGCACATCCTGATCAATCAGTTACACAAATGGTTGAAAAGAATTTAGATACTTTGTTTATTTATTGTTGTTACAGTGAAACTGAATGTAATGTAAAGGTTTAGTAACTGTATATAAATAATTAGTTATACAGTTATTGAGATTGGAGCTGTTTTAAGTAGATTATAGTCTTGGCCTTGTTTCAACTAGCTGTTAGCTTGTCTTTCTGTTCAGAACTAATCAGTATGAGGTCATTCAACCTACAACAACCAGTTTTAACTGTTCATCATCTTTTCACAGAAGCCCATTTCCAAAGAACTGAAGTCCTGCTTTAAAGACAGGAAGTGCAGCATTATTACAACATTTTGAGAATTAATTCTTCTGTTTATAGTCAACTTATAAAAAAAAAAAAAAAAAATACTATTTACATTTCAACTACAATCTCAGTCTCACTGAACAAATTCCAGCTCTAGTATTCCTCTGATTTTATATCTGTCACCATGTTGGTGCCAGTGCTGATGGGAATGTCAGTGTGTACACCGATCCCAGGTGGGGTGGGCGTCGTCGTGGAGGCCTGCTGTGAATGTTGCAGCTTCTTCCTGTTGATCTTTCTCTCTTTGGCACGTCTGTTTTGAAACCAGATCTTAACCTGATAAACACAAACACGAGATAACGTTCAGGGTGTTGTAAGGATGACTTGATATAATTCTACTGATAATAGAACCTCTTACAAAAATAAGCCTAATCTCCAACTGTATTAACTTGTTTTTTTGTTGTTTTTTTTTTTGCCTCATTCTGTATAAGTTCAGTAATGTCAGGTTCGTGGGTTTGTGTTGCTAAATGAAATTGAAAGCCAGAGCATGGAAGAACAAGCGTGAGCATTAACACTATTAATGTGTTTGACCACTAAAACAGACTCGTTTATAGCGTTGCTCTAAAGTTGGTTTCTCTAAAGGAAATGAAACACCCTTCTGCTAATGTGAGCTATTTTAGCCTTTACGCCACATCTACCCACGATGATAGGAAGAAAAAAAACAGCCAGTTCCTTAAAAATGTTCACAACATTGTATTTAAATCAAATAAAAAACAGATATTGAAACATTTTACCCAAAATAGCACAAAAACAATGATTTGGTTAAATGTGGTTATAAATTCTGTTTTACTGAATATTTTTTTCTACACTGCATTCAGCAACCCCTTTCAAAACAGTCAAGTCAGAGGCAAGTTACTTGTTCCTTTATTTTAAACCACAGACATAAGCAATTACGATTTGAGGAAACAAACAGCTTTGCACTGTCTTGCTTCATTAGCTTCATGGAATATGGCAAATATGTCCTACTAACACGTTAACACGTCTATCTATCCGTCCACCCAGTATCCAAACATATTCTTATCCTGTTTCGGGAGCTGATGTCTATCTCCTGTGGTTGTTGGGGGTGTGTCAACCCTTGACAGGTCGCTAATCTGCAGAGGTGTGGACTCGAGTCACATGACTTGGACTTGAGTCAGACTCGAGTCATGAATTTGATGACTTTAGAATGACAAAATGTTAAGTGACTTGCAACTCGACTTGGATTTTAACGTCAAGAACTCGTGCCTTCACTTGGACTTGAGCCTTTTGACTTGAGAAGACTTGCTACTTTCCCCAAAATCCAAAGATTAAAAAGTATATTCTTATTATTCTCTCTCTCTGTGAACACGTGTGTTGTCAGCACAACATCCAATCAAATTAGATCCACGTTGTTTTGATCCTTGAGCATCCAATCAAATTGCAGGATCATCAGTGAAGAAGAGCGGTCAAACAGCGCACCAGTTGGCAAAAAAACAAATTTCAGTTTGCAAAACGTGGGTTGAAGATTACAGATGGAGACGCAACAACTTTCAACTTTGTTCGACATCTGAAGCTGCACAAAGAACGGTAGGAGTTAAATGAAAGCTAACGTGTATCAGCTAAGTAACTTTGCTAGCTGCATAGATTGTAAACTCACTGTTAAGGTTGAATGGTAGCGATCCACAAATACGTCATCAAATGGTGCGTAGTTGGTCATGCAATGTATGGTCGAACAAACACACTCAGTATGACCTGTTGATCTATAGGACCTGATGCAGTGATGGTCACTACAAGGAAGTTTTCTAACATAAACATTTTCCCAGTGCTTTTGTGTTTTGCAGTGTGCCAGATCATTTAGTGTGTAGACTTGAAAGGACTTGAAACTCGCATTGTAGGACTTGGGACTTGCATGTCTTTATTGGAACTTGACTCAGGACATGAGGGCAAAGACTTGAGACTTGACTCAGGACATGAGGGCAAAGACTTGAGACTTGGCTCAGGACATGAGGGCAAAGACTTGAGACTTGGCTCAGGACATGAGGGCAAAGACTTGAGACTTGGCTCAGGACATGAGGGCAAAGACTTGAGACTTGACTCAGGACATGACGGCAAAGACTTGAGACTTGACTCAGGACATGACGGCAAAGACTTGAGACTTACTTGTGACTTGCAAAACAATGACTTGCTCCCACCTCTGCTAATCTGTCACAGAATTAGTTTAAATAGTCGGAGGAAACCGGGGTTTCCATGGCACCCAAAAACGCAATGTTCCTCACAAATAGGCAAATTTCTGAAGCTATGTTCACTGTCACGCATCATGAACACGGGTGTTCTAACGCTGACATCAAACTGGGTGGTCTCTCTGTGTTCTTCAGTCTAAACCTGTAAGTGCTTCACACCTGATTTCAGTTAATGGCTGATTAACAGGCTTCTGCTGAACTGCAGTCACCTGAATTAAATGCCTTCAGACAGAGAAACATCTAAAACACATTGGTCAGTTTTAACTCCACTGTGTCATTTTTAATGCTTTATTGGCTGAAAAAAAAAAAAATCACCTGCTTCGGTTTATTTCTTGTAAATTTCTCATAAATAAATTCTGAATTTATTTCTAACTAACAAACATTAAGTAATTTTAACCTCTGACATAAAAGGTTTCATGAGAAAAAGAGGAATTAACCAAGTGCAGCTCATTCGTCTGACTTCAGTTTTAAAAGAAAAAAAAGTTCTAAATGAGGAAGTGACAACTTATTTCTTAAACATATTTTAATCTTTGCACCCACCACCCAGTGGTTTCAGTCTTCCATGTCTGTATAACCCAATCTTTGTTGTGTAATTATGGTTGACTGCTGCTGATGAAGAAACAGGGGTGGAGATTTTTGAATAACGTTAAAGTTATTAGTTAATTTTTAGTTTTGAATTAAATAACAAAGAGGAACACGGAGATATAAATAGTTGATTCTTCTCAGATCTTGAAGTTTTTTTTTTTTCCCTTTTCCCCACTTACTGTTTCCAGTCCTACTATATTTTATTTTATTATATTTTTTTGCCTTTAGTGGCTTATTTGAATCACCGTAGTTCTCGCCTTCCTTCGCTTCCTCTCACCTGTCTCTCAGAGAGGCTGAGAGCCATCGACAGCTCCGACTTCCTCCTCATGGTGATGTATCTGTTGCACTGAAACTCTTTCTCCAGCTCCTGTCGTTGCTGGTCAGTGTACACCACCCTGTACTTGTCTTTCGTTCGAGTTTTTCCTCCTAAATTACACAGAAAATGTCTCTGAATTACTAAAATAAAAATCACACAAACACACAATCCACAGTTATTTATTTATATGCAGCTGTTGAGGTTTCCTCCTTTCCATGTGACGGGAATTAATGTGTCAGCAAGTCACATGTTAGTGGTAAAAAAACAAAAAACAAAACGTCTGCCGACTTCAAGTTCAGGCGCCACTTAAATCCTCATCAGCACTATTAATCACGCTAAATACAACTAATGTAAAGACTCGTCTCTGCTCACCGAGTCTCCTTATCGCTGTGACTGGAGTGTTTACACAGGCACCCATTCATTCACTGACACCAGTGTTCCCATACTCACGGTTAGTGACGGCATCGATCGAGGCAGATACAAGCAAAGGCTGGAGTTTACCTTCAAATTTTTTTTAGTTTGTCTTCCTTCAAACTTGAAGGTATTTGTCAATGCTGTGCACCCACCCAGGAGACAGAGAGGGTGGGGGAGTGATAGCTGTGCAGACTTCATGGCCTCCACTATTAGTTTTGCTTTGACATCTCAAACCAGGCTGGCGGGGAGGCGACAGCGTGATGAATATGTGTTTGTATCTGACTTTAGGCTACATGTTGACGCTGTATTTGTCTGGGAACATGTGTTTTAGAGTGTTCCTGACATTCAGCCGCTGCACAGTCTTATGATTAAAAAAAAAAGTTTGTGTTATCAAGATTGTGCTTTTCCTGTTTGCATATGTAAGTTGACGTTCAAAGTGTCAGATGTGTGAACAGGATAACTCAGAATGTGTGATTAAAGTATAAGATTTGAGCATCAAAGAAAGAGGAAGTCTGTTTCATTCTTGTATATGTGAATACATCTAAATATTCAATGTATTAGTTACAGTCCTACCTGAAAGTGTCTGTCTGATGGGTTCTGGAGGTCTCCTCCTGGGACTGAAGGGGTCTTGTCCAGGGATGAAGCTGTAAGAGGGCAGTGACCCCCCTCCAGAGGCTGAGGTTAGGCTGCTCAGCTCAGGGGAAGTGAAGTTCACCTGCCCGCTGCTGCTGGGGCTTGATCCCGGGAAGCTGAAGGGAAACTCCTCCCGTGGGGTGTAAATGGAGTTCCAGGCGCTGGTGGTGGGGTCAACAACCCCCGAGACGTGATGCTGGTAACCGGTGAAGTCATACGGAGGTGGAATGTACTGACTGTTCAGGGTCAGCGTCTGAGCCGGGTGTCGCATCGCCTGGGAGTTGGGGTACATACCGGTGTCCTCGCTTGACAGGTGGTGATGGGGGGGGTCTCTCAGGTGAAATAAACCTCCTAGCGCATGTTAGGTCCCAACAAACAGGTGCTGTTTTCACTTCAGGCTAAGGTTCAGATTATAACTGCCCGGCTTCCTTTGCACTGAAGGCTACACACCTTTATGGATTTACTGCCAAGGAGTTCAAAAGTATCAGTATGACGTCACGTTTACCTGAGACTCACCTGCCTCCTGTCTCAGGCGACATCAGGACAATGACCTGACTCTGCCTGGTTCTTACTGATAGATAAGGCCATTTTGTCAGGTAGGCTTATACCTGCTTTGGCATTAAGGCAGGACTTTTACCTAAGAGGCTGTAAATAAGATTAAAAATAGGACTTTTTATTACTGACAGCATGTTGGCTTTAGAAAACCAATCATGGGACGTTGTTTTAAGTTTTTATTTCTATTAAAAACTGATCCCTAAATCAAACATTAAAATAAGCTCTAAATATTATTAGAAATAAAAAAAATGCTGTGAAAAATAAGTGTCAAAATGGACATTGAAGGTATAATAACAGAAAAAAGAGTCTCTGTCTTCAGTACAAGGTAAAACTTTAGTTCTTACGAAGCTTTTAAAATATCTCACTTACTTTCTTTATTCATTTATGACTATAGGCTTATTTTCATTATGACAGGCCCCTAAAAAACAAACAAATATCCATTTAAATCGGATGTTATGAGGTAAAAAAACAAAAGTGAAAGTAAGTCGAGAAGAAAAATGTATTTTTGTAAAGTCTCCACAAGAGGGCAGCAAAAATCTAAATACAGACAAAAGCATTTACAGACCAAAAGTTCTTAAACAACCTCTAACAAGAGACGGAAGATGCTTCCTCTCTTATTTGACATGCTCAGTTCATCATGTCTTTAAAGGGTTAAACACATAAAGATGAGCTGATGTGCATCTGACTCAAATAAACCTTCATAAAAGATTCATGTCAGTCATAAATGTTCTGTCAAAGTTGTTCATTAGCGTCTAATCTCTTACCAAGAAAGATGTTCTTGTTAATGGACATAAAGGGTTATTTGTCCAAACATTAAGTGCAATGTAAACATTCCAAAACCCATCATTAAATGCTGAAAATATACAAAAGATCACAACGACGAAAACCCAAGTTGGCTGAAAGAAGGATGAATGTGGTTTGAGCTCTTACAGAAGACACAAGGGAATATGTTAATGCACGAAGTAGGAGGACGCAGTTTCCACACTTCTACTAAAATCTCAATCCTCTCTGTTCAAACCTGATGAGTAGTTTCTATACACGGCTGATCCGTGTATAGATTCAGTTTAAACAGTGAAGTTGGTTCATTATATTAAAGTCCACTGAGGTAGAACTAATAACATGTTTCTGTCCTCTTCAGTACTTTTATAAGCTCACATCTGTCAGACAGACATCTTCTGTCCGTGTCCAAGTTCTTCATCTGTGTCCCGTTCCAGTCCTAAGAACAGCCTCATGGAGAACGCCTTCATTATTTACATTATACAAGAAATCATCATCTTGAGAACACTTGTTTTATTTGAGTTTTTTGATTGTTCTTCATCAGAGCATGAGATGACAGGATATTGATGTGGCACCTTCTTTTTTGTTGTGCAGCAATTTTCAACTTTTTAAGTACTTTCAAACCAAAATAGAAAACATGATCATTGCAATCATTTAAACCCTAATTCATTCCTGCAACTCTGTCAAAAACAGGCGTGTTTAATAAACAGGGCTGTTTTTCTGTTAACCATATGTCATCAACAGGATGTGAGAGCAGAGAGAGATAATCAGTGTTTTCTAACACGTTTCACAGAACTCTGCAACATTTACTCAACATGGATTTGTCAACTTTAGTTACAAAAAACCTTCCAATCAAAACTCTCCATGGTAGATTTGAGACTTTTGACTATTAATTACTATTTCACCAATAACAAACTGAGTTTTGAAAAGAATTCCATAAAAAATGTCTCAGCTTATACAACGTTTCTTTTGATAACTTTATAACTCTAAGCAGGAAGTGACTGAGACGAGGCAAACGGAGGATACTCAAAGTAAAAGTGCAAGTTCCAAAGAAACAGGGTTATAGTCAGGAAATAAGACAGCAAACCTGCCAGGAAATCCAAAAAAAAAAAAAAAACAGTCCAAATGATCCAAACCAGCTGATTCACTAGAATAGAAACAAAAAGTAACACGAAGATATTCTGAATGAAAAAACAAGACGTGCAAGAAAATCATGAATGTAAAGTTCACAAGTAAAATGTAAGAAAGAAGAAATAAAAATTCCAGCTGAATAAAAACAATCACCTCAAAAATAATGTTTTTCAGGTGAGTGATGAAGGTTGTGCTGCAGGTGAGTGATGCCAAAACAGAACAAGTCAGGAAATTATGTTAAATGAGGAAATAACTGGTGCAGGTTGGCATAATAAAAGAATAGATTCATCCAAAACCTGTATCAAGGTTCAAATCGACTGAAGCTTCAGGATTTATTCTCAAATATTAACAAAATATACAAAGTTATATAATTATATTTCCAGTAAAGCTAAATCTAATATCCAAATTTTTTGCATGTAACGTACCTTTGCATGGTTAAATTGGTAAGTAAATTCATATAATCACATGCAAAATGCTTTTCCTTCTGTTAAAGTAGCAGCTTTGTAGTACAGATGGTTATTACACAGAACTTGTCACTCAAGAGAATATTCGGTGTTTTTACCTGAACTATAACATTTTAAAGGTCCTGTATCATGCAAAATCAACCTTTTGGAGCTTTCAACCAAGTTGTGATGCTATTTCCTTATAAACCCCCCATTTACCACAACCACACCCCCACCCCGAGTGGTTTTAATTCACGCATTTCTCAGTAATCCTCCTGCATCCTGAGCTCTGAGCAGCTGCCTCATTCTCTCCCGGAAAACAACTGACTGTAACATAGTGATGTAACAATGTTACACTAGGACCTGCCCGACCTGTCTACGCTGCCCCTGAGGATTAAACACACACACCCAGAGCTGCATGAGTCTGAAGCAAGACACTAAGCACCACTGTGTTTTACTTTCCAAAAATGTCTCAGTGAAAATGTGCATTTGGCTGTGAGAATTACAGGAATGTATTCACCATTTTATTGAGGCAGCTCGAGGGGCAGCACTCACAGGGGGCCTGGGGGAGAGATGGGATTTTAAGTAAACAAAGTGTTTTACTTCCTGGTTGGAGATTAACTCGAGAATATAATTTATATTTCAGGACAAATTAGTACTATATAACACCAACTGTAACATTTTATCATATATGTGTCTATCACAGATGCTGAAAGCTGTAAAATAGCAGGATACAAGACATTTAAATTTCTCTCGCACATTAACCTTGTATAGCATAGAGCATAAAAAGAATAGTCAGAGTATTTTATTGAATATTTTTTTCTTGCAATAGTATAATAATTAAGCAACAATAAGGAATGTTTTATAATGTTGTTATTCAATTATATACAATTGCAAAATTGTCGTGTGTCCTGTAATACTTATATCTTCCACTAGGGGGCAGATGATAAGAAAATTGTTTAATACGCTTTGAAGAAAGTACCAATCCTGTTAGAGAAATAGAATTCTTATAAACTTATAAGCACATCAGTTAGGAAACATTTTACAATTTAGGGTTAATATGATCTGAATTTTGTAACAAACGTATTAAAATGTTTGTCATACAGAAAAGTCGACAACTGCTGGATGTACCTGGTATTAAAGGTTAAATGTGTCTAGTTTTTTCTGCTTATTTTGTAGATTTCCGTTTCAAGGCAGATTCAGTCTCACAGTTTAGTTTGAACATCTTCATCCATCTTCATCCGTCAGTATAGTGAGCCAAACACAGCTCCAGATCCTGGTCTTAACTCTGCTCCTTCCTCCCTCGCCGCCGCTCAGACACAGCAAAGATAACTCCAGGTTTTAAATCTGAAACCGAGTAGAAAAACAAAACTGCTGCAGCCTGGGAGCTCGGCGTTTCCCGGTGGCTCTCTGTTTACAGCATCAAATCAGATCAGCAGTGAGTGAACCCATTCTTCACTCGTTCAGATAGACTCAGCATTGTTGTGGCAGAATATTTGGAAGTCCAGTTTGTTAAGAGCTCGGTTAAGCACTGCTGCCAAAAATAGAGCAATAGAAAACCCCCTTTGTAGGTTCTTAGTCCAACTCCATGGTAACAGGAGCCTAAAATTATATATGTTAATCAAATGCAAAAATCTCTGAAGATTCTTCATCCTGTTCGTTGCTGCGTTTAACTTCCGGACTTTTCCGCAGATAATAAATAATCCCAGTTTAAATATGCATCATGTTCTTATGCCTGTTTTTTTTTTTATTTCTAAGTATGTTTGATGTGGTTAAGTTGGTGGATTCAGACTAAATTAATCACCATAACGTGTAAATCACACAGGTGGAATTAGACGGATTTGGGTTGGGCCTGTCCTGTGTGGTGTTGCTCCCCCCTGTATAATAACCAAGGGGCTGCACCGACTCTCTAATTACTTCTAACAAGGCTTTTAGATTTACCCTCACAATTAGAGGAGAACATGTTACTGTCCAATTTAACCCCTGTCCCCTCCTCCTCGCCACCTCTCTCACTCTGCCTGCTTGTTAGAGAGAAAAGGCCTTGATCAGCAGCAGGGTTCAGCCCCTCCTTTCCCGGGAAGGCAGAAATTAGGAATCAAGCCAGTTTAGGACATAATATGTGCATGCATGAGTTTGAAAGAGATGCTGAGAGAATATGAAGGAAAAGGGTACAGTCAGAGGTAGGACGGATAAATTTCATTTAGGATCTTCAGACATCTTGTGTTACATCTCGTTCTAGCTGTGTGACTTCATAAACGGTGTTATTTTTCCCTGAGAAACTGAGACTTCCATGTTTGTTTCCAGGGCACCATGAGCTCTGCCAAGCCTTTTTTTTTCTTCCTACCCTGAACCTCTCACTCTTTCTCATTCTTTTCATTGTGTTTGTTGTTTTACTGAAGGGATAGACGCAGTCCAGATCGCCGTTGCCAGTAGAGACTGTCTCAGTTCACCTCCAGCGGCTCGCCTCTCCATTCATAAACAAATCACTGCTGCAGCCTGAGATTTCTCTGAGCTGCTGTACCTACAAGAACAACAAGCAGAACTTGATCTGTGTTTTTGAAGTTCTGAGCGTCTGTCTCTTCTCTCGTTTTCATGAGGCTTGCCTGTGTTGCTTTTCGCTCCTCTCTAACCCACACCTCCCCTTCCCCATCACTCCCATCTCTCCTGCCCTCCCTCTGCTATCTGCTCTTTCAATTTCAGCAGCACCGAACCACTGACAGTCTGTTCTGTGTGTAAGAGAAACAGGGTTTGTGTGCAAGTCTCATTAGGGAACTTTTTCTCTTTTTTTTTTCTTGAAACTTTCTGAGCATTTTGTGAGAGAGAACAGAGAGAGAGGGAGGGAGAGAGAGAGAGAGACCCCCATAGTTCTGTGATTTGACTAAACAAACGGCTGGGCTGAGAGCGGTGCCTCCTCCTTCCAACGGACTCCTGGGACACCACAGATTAACCTCAAACTCTGAACATCTGAGGGATCTGTGCATTTGAAGCAGCAGATCCCGTGGAGAGTGCAGCTGGAGATCTGTGCTCTGATTTCCATCTGCTGGACGGCAAACATCTCGGACAGAGAAGGAAAAACTCTTCTGAGCCTGCAGGATCGTTGTGAAGGTAAGAGGTGTTTCTTATCTGTTACTGCCAAGAACTTTTTTTTTTTTTTCTGTTGGTCACGGCTGTTTGGCAGCTGCTGGCGGTGATAAAGTTCCTCCAAGCTGCACCGTAAGCTCTCAGTGACAAATACTGTTTCACATCCATCTGACAATCAGTAAAAGCAGAAGTTTGTACAACTTCATCTGAAACAACTAAGATTCAAACTGATGAGTTTGTTGCGTAATATGTTTTGTTACCCAGTGTTTACGTGTACTCGTTGGGGTTTCTGATACCCGCATACTTGATTGTGTACATACAAGCACTACAATGTCTGAGTGTGAGCAACCTGTTCAAACACACAACACAGCGATGGCTCACACCTCTGCTCATACACACATTTACATGTTTAACAATGTTTAGCTTCTCTCTAACAAGGTGACACACACACACTTTACAGCCTGTTTGTATGCACGCCACTTTGCGCTTCGCTGCTAAACGGCTTGTTTGCACAGACCTCTTCAGAGCCAACCCGCTTCCCTCTGAATGAGCCTGTCAGAATCAATCTTCTCTGCTTAGTTACATCAGTAAAAGAGCAGGTATACGTCACCGTCACCTGCATCCTCCCTCTGCTACCAATAAATTCCTTCAGCTGAATGTTGCTCTATTGTTGAATCATCTCTAAGCATTCATCACGGGAGAAGTTTCTACCACATTATGGTCATGTGAGTCACTTCATGAGTCTGTCATGTGTCTTGTGCATGTTTTTTCCTTCTAATCTGACACATGTTTTGCACCTGAAGAACCTGCAGCTGCTGGTGGTATTACTGGTCTGGTTTATTGGACATCCATCATCTGGATGCAGCTGATTTCTGGGCAGTTTAAATGAGCATGTGTTGCTCTGTTTTCCTCTGGTACGTGTCACAGTCTCAGTTTTTGTCTGACTCTGTCCAGGTTGCTGTCCAATACATCTGGAAAACTGCATTCAGAACATACTCATCCCATCGGCTTAACGTCCCACGTTTAAAAGCTCTGACACATCTTTGTAGAGAGGTATTTGAAAACCTAACAGGGTTATATATCTTTCCGGAGCAGTGGGGATTTTCCTCGCCGTGCGTCAGGCCGCTGGTATGCACTGCGGCTCCTCTGCACGGCCCTGGTGTTGCGCAGTCGGCTCCGTTCTCCTTCTCCCTGGACCTAATCCTTACTCATCAGCTGTTTCCTGGCCCTCTGCATGCCAGCCACGACGATAAAATGTGCTTCAAATTATGACCACGCAAAACACGCGCCAGTAGAAGTCTCTTTCAGCTCACATGTGCTCGGCAGTGTTGACATGTAGCAGTTTGGGTTTTGAAACACACTGCAGTGATTTATTCTCTGCTCCACAAGCTGAACACGCAGCTGCTGAACAACCACAGTATGAAGACTAGAGTCATGCTGCTTATATTTGGATTCAGATTTTTTTTTCCTTTTTATCTCAGTCAGAATATTGTTATGCTTATTAATGAGTAGATCTGGTACTCTGATTCATTTCCTGCTGGTCAGTTTTTGTATGACTCATTATTCATCATTCATATTTTTCAGCTGAGCTGTTGTTTTCTTAACCAAAGCCGTAGTCTTGTACTGTTTTTTTTTTTGCACACTTTTACATGTTTAGTGCTTTAAATGGACCAGTATACACATCTATGCAGTACCAGTGCTTTTAAATTCACTTATTTTTTTTAATAACAAAAAAAAATCCCCTCAGAAGAAACCCATTGTTTTGGCACTCAACACTTGCCGTACATTCAAATGGACAGATGTGTTTCAGATGAGAGTGGAAAAGTGGAGGGAAACGATCACGGCTGTGATGTTGACCTGGCTTGATTTGGATGTATTTTCAAATTAAAGGTCAGATAATATTGTTAAAGTCTTGTGGGCTTGAAGTTAAAGAGGCCATTTCATACAAATTTCAGGACTTTGTGTTTATTTCTTAAGTATTAACCAGTAATATGAAATATTTTCTATCTAAAAAACGTTAGGAAACACTTATTAACAGACCTTTCAATCTGTCTGTGTCAGAATTCAGCTCCTTCCGTCAGGCTGCTTCGTCAGCATCTCGTTCATATTCATTATTCGAATTTGCTGGACTCTGATTGGCTAATAAACTAGCCTATGAGAGCAAAGTATACTGTTTCCTGCCCCGCTGTGCATGGCAACGTCAGACGATCTCTCTTTCTGTTTGATACGTTATGCTACAGCTTTTAGCCAGCAGCATACTAGGCGTGGTTTCAACTGCATGAGCTAATGAATACTAACAAACAAAGGAGTTGTGATGAAACGGATACAGGCCGTTCGAACTCGGGTGTTATCACCACCGGCGTAGTTTGAGAGATAAATACTGAAAGAGAAGTTGTTGACCTGTTTTCACCCACTATGAAGGTAAGAACACCTGTGGAGCTAAAATATTCAACAGAAACCTCAGAAAAACTGTTTTTAATGGAAGGGCCTCTTTAATAAAAGAGACTCCTTGACACTTTGTAGATTTGATTTAGAACTGAATTTTTTCTTTAAAATGACTTTACAACAAAACTATTGATCAATGGATAGATTTATATAAGAGATATGTTTCTGTTCCATGTTTGTATGACATCAAGGGGAGAATGGCCACTTGTTTTTTTCTGGTTTAGACTTTATTCTTCAGTCGATTAGCTGTAATGAAGAGCACTTAGAGGTGCAGCAGTAAAGCCTCTCATTCGACTGCAGATTAATCTGGCTTCTCTCCCTCGTTCCTTCCGCCTCTCCCTCCCACCCACTGGAGAGAAGCTGACAGGCAGCTGCTTCTCATCTTCAGTGCGGAAATAAAGCCATTCCAGAGGAAACATTCATTTTACTGTATCTTTTTCACACTAATAAAACTGGCCTTCATGGGGAAATTAAACATAAAAGACATGGAAAAGGATCTTTTTGATGAACACAACAGATACCTTCTTACAACAACATTGAAATTCTTTCCTTGAATATTTTATAATACTTGTATTCTTATCTCTTAAAAACCCTCTAGATCACAGAAAATATATCATAATTTCCATAAACAGATTTATTTGTATTTGAAGAGAAAAGGTTATTCCTAATCAACAGCTGAACAAAGCACGATATTTTTTATTAAATATTAAAATGCCTGTCATCATATACTCAGGGGTGTAATTTAAAGGTATCAGTTTGGCTACTTGACTATAGAACTGTTGACAAAAACTTTCACACATATTTTAAAGGCTAGTCTAGAAAACAGTATATTATTTTATTTATGCCTTGAAAACAGGTTTATTATATGATTTATATTGTAATTGCATAATAATATAAAAAAAAAAACTACTACAACGTTGAATTTCCCTTCTGGGATAAAAAAAAGTATTTTTCATTCATTTGATTTAATTAATATGGTAATAATAAAATTGACACTTGCCCCTGCAGTACTGAGGTTCTTCACTAGAGGGCAGAAAACATGTCTTGGGTTCCATACAGCTGGTTTTTGAAGAAAGTACTGATCCAGTTAAAGAAGTCGAGCTCTAACAAACTTAAATCACATATGATACTTTGCGTCATATAAGTAAGAACTCAAAAATCAATTTTTTTCAAGTCTATTTGAACTCAAATTGTCAACATTATTGTTATATTTACTCAGCAGAGTCTCCTCCATATGTCTACAGCTAGCTGCCGCAGGAAGCTGGAAAATGTTGTAGAAATAGCGTGAGTTGATGCTTCAAAAGTGAATAATTATAGAAATATTCATCATTCTTATTTGTCTCGAATCGGTTTTTGTCCTGTGGTGATCCGTTTAAAATAATAATGAGGTATTTAGTTTGTAATATTAATGTTGCTCAGACTTTTGCTTCAATTCTGACAACTAATATCCACCATGACAGAAGATCCTCCGGTATGAGTCAAGGCTTTCCAGTGTTTAACGTACGGAGTACTGATGATGCCTCACCTTTGGGGTTCCAGGTAAAAATCTGTTCTCTCTTAATGAAGCATTCCAGCTTTTAGAGAAGCACGGAGTTCAGTGCTTCACCTGAAAAACTCATCAGTGTGTGTGTTTGCAAACATTACGTCATCATTTGTTTACAAGAATGGTCATAAATATATAAACAAAATTTCTGGTGTTTCGTTTAGAACAAGTTTTCTGTAAAAAATTAAGGACGATTTCACAACATTTTCCCCCAAATTAATGGCTCATCTCAAAGACACGAGGAGCTCCTGTCTAAATTTAAAGTACAAGCACATTTTCAACAGGAAGTTTTAGTCTCCATCTGATTCTTTTCTCTCCGGAGTTTGAGCCGTCCTTTCCAACAAAAACATGTTAGAAGTGGTGATGCAGCGCAGCGGGGAAAAAGAGAACAAAGAAAAACAACTCGCTGCTTTTACAAGATAAGAATATTCTCCACGGCTACAAAACACGGACCAAGTTGAAATAAGTTTTAACGTCACTTAAAGTTAAAATCTAAGAAGTATTTAGATAAGTATTCTCCCAGAACAGTACAAATAGCATGAATTATAAGGATTTGTGATTGTCCATTCCATTTATGTCATTAATTCTAATTATATTCAGCAGTTTCAGTTTTTATTTAATTCCTTAATAAGAATGCTCAGAGAGGGTTCACTTAATTTCTATTCAGTTGCTCTTGTGTTTTCTAGGTTTGTGTCACCGATGCCAGCAAATATGTAAATATATACAGTCAAAATGAAAAACACATAAAAATTTAATCTGAACAAGGAAAAACATAAAATTTACACATTAAAAGTAGATAAATGATGTGCAACTTCTTTAGCTTTTGATTCTTTTTTCCGTTGTTTGAGATCTAAGTCGAGTCAATATTAGATCATTAAGAGAACCGCCACATATGAAGCTGCCAGGAGCCCTTCACACCCCCCTCCCACCCTCCCATCCCCCCCTCCCACCACTACAAACAGCATTTATAGCTCTGTTTAAAAGGCAAGCAAACCTAAATCTGCAGTTTTCCCAAACATGTGTGACTCGAGCTGAAGTACAGAGTCACTTTGGTTTCTGAGACCAGACCTCACATGCTCTGTATCCAAACATAAAACCCAAAGAAACTTGATTTATGACCAGGAACAGCAGTATATCTGTTGTTTTGTTTTTTTAATGCTGATAATGCAAACCTGAGACAGCTTCAGTGCAGCGTCAGGCTCTTAAGTTACAACATACAGGCATTTGTGTTCAATGCTGAGTCTTTCAAAGTTCAGTGTCCAGCTGTGTAACTGAAATCTAACTCGCGGTCGAACTGTGTCACTAATCTCCACAAACCATTCCTGTCAGATTTTATCATAATAGACAAAGATCTTGTTACAGTCTCGGTCCAAACATGGCAGTAGATGTTCTGAAGTGACTGTCTCTGGCATACAAGATGTAGATCTTTATATCTGAACTATATCTGAAAGCAGCAGCAGTAAAATAACGGCATGTAATTTTTAGTTATTTGTATTGAACCTTCAGAGAACTGTCGCCTGCATCTCTTCTCTTTGTTGTTGGTTATTTTGGGTTTCCTTTGTTTGGATTCGCTTTGCATCATTATCGTTTTGGTTTGTCTGCACTGACAGCAAGCTGATGTTTCTAACAAAAACACTCTCTAACCTTCATCTGATTGTAGAAAAACGGTCTTATCAACAACCAGGTGGAAACAAAGACGTGCAAAACAAAGACAACGTTTCCTCAGAGCAACACTTGACGTCAGAAAGTGAAAATTTGACTTTTATTTGCACGCTGAATATCCTCGTTTAACCCAAATATGCACAGCGGGATTCAGTCTGAATGTGATTAGCTCCTCCCACTCTGTAGTTTTCACTGTACTTTCAGACTTTTTAAGCAGCATCAGTTTCATTAAATCCAAAATCTTTAATCCAGTAGTGACGGATATGTTGGCTCAATAGACAAGGATATGTCTCTTTACTAGGTCTTGACGGTCTTAGATGGGACACTGATGTGGTTTCAGTTGTAAACAATTCAACACCCAGAAACAATCACTGGGTTTAGAAGCTGTTGGTTGATGTTATGGCTGCAGGGTGGTTCAGATGTTCTGCAGGAAACACAAGTTTTTAAACTCAAATGATGCTTTGATTCATTTAAAGTGGCAAAACTGATGACGTTTACATGCAGCCAATATTCGGGTTATGATCGGGTTAAGGTCGGAATAACCCGTTTAAATGCATAAGTAGAGAGAGTCACACCTGTACACATGAAACTTGTAATAACCCGATTTAAACGCGGATGTTTGCGTAGCGTCATGACGTACGGACTACTTCAGGACGCAATATGCGTCATTTCCGATTCTTCTTCCTGTATCCAAAAACAACAACATCGCTATCTATCTCTGTACTTTCTGCCGTCAACAACAGACATAATGTTCATACTTTTCACCAGACTGATGAAAAAACTGGTTTCCTCCTTGCTCCAAAAGTGTGTTGCTGTGCTGCGTCTCGCCATGTTGACCTCGACTTGTTTACTTCTGCCGTACTGGCGCATAGTCTTTCTACTCAAAAGACCAGGACTCCTTGCGATTAGAGCATGCGCTGAACACACGTTTTGACAGGGTTATGCCGATACGCGTTTACATGACTAAATATTCACGTTAGAAGAGGGTTACCCCAGGGGTAAAAACCGGGTTTTTAAAAACCCGGTTATGAGCATATTCGGGTTTTTGCTGGTGTTTACATGGCTGTGCGGAACCGGGTTATTGTGAATATTCGGGTTTTAAAAGGGTTATTGGCTGCATGTAAACGCAGTCAGTGATGAAGTTTTATACTCTACGAATTTGTTTATTTAGTGCTGCACTCTGGAACAGCGTGTTAGCTTTGTCGCATCACAGCAAGAAGGATGCAGATTTACCTCCTGTTTGCATGTGTGAGTTTTCTCAGGGTACTTCAGTTTCCTTCTAAAGTCATGCCTGTTGGGTTCATTGGTGATTCTAAATCAGTGTGCGATTGTTTATGTCTGTATGGTCCTGTTGATGGTAACATGGATGAATGATAAATGGATGATGGTTTAGCTGCTAACAAACTAAACTGAATCCTCAACGAATGCAGTGGGAGCAAAAAACAGGAAATGAAACCAGAATGCAAAAGGGAGAAACCTTTTCAAAATAAAACCAAATAGTCAAGCAAATAAGATAACCAAGAGTAGAAGTGACTAAAATAAACACCATGTAAATATATTAAAAAACAAACAAGGTAAACACTGTCTCTAAGAAAAAGAGAACATAATCTACATCTCAGCAGCCCTGGAAGAGTCACGTCAGCGGCCATTTTCAGTCATTTAGTGTCTGTTCTAAAGATAAAAATGTGATATCAGGGATAAAT
This sequence comes from Pachypanchax playfairii, assembly GCA_006937955.1. Lineage (NCBI taxonomy): Eukaryota > Metazoa > Chordata > Actinopteri > Cyprinodontiformes > Aplocheilidae > Pachypanchax > Pachypanchax playfairii. The sequence goes on along the minus strand of SSNP01000056.1, from coordinate 2,286,748 downwards.
GTAATATGATTTGGTGCCAGTTTGTCTGAAGACGAGTGATTGTGAGCGATGAGCGCTGCATTACGGAGTCTCATCGACCCATAAAAGTGTTTCATCCTCCTTTTTTTAATTATACAGCATTTATTCAGTTACATACACACTTCACTTTATCACATTATTTGCATTTCCAGAGAATAACTCTGATTAATGAATCTGCTCAAACTCTTCAGCATCATATCTGATAAGAATTTTACACATTTCCCAATTACATGTAAAATAATTCAAACGTGTGTGGTGAGGTTTATGTCAGGATTTTTCAAACACATCTCAAATATTAAAATAATCTTCTAGGAAGATTCCAGTTTTGCAGCATAACAAGAACTTGTACTAAACAGAATTTGATCCATTTTTTAGGAAACCATTAAAAAAAAGTGTTTTCATTCGGTTTCCTTCCTTGAATGTACGTTTGAAGACTTGGAACATTTACTTGTAAAAGAGCCAAAATCAGCTGATGACTAAAACATTGTTCTAACACTGTTCTCAAACTGCACTGACAAAGGAAAAGTAAGAGGCTGGAGCTTGTTTACATTTGGTTTTTCATTTGCCAAATCTTACACAAAAAGTGTTTTAACAACAAAATTGTAGCAAAGAATTCATACTGCTGTGATAATTGACTTTTTTTTTTAATCAACATTGACAGTCTGGAAATATTGAAACGTAGCTGCAACCGCGTCATTATCGCAGTATCTGTTTTTGTCATGATAAAGTTTAACCAGCGCAGATTTCTGGGTCGAGAAAAGTGCATCATGGGTCGGCTGCTGAGGGACCAGAAGGTTTTTGTCTTGGGGTCCTGGGTTAAGGAAGGGGGAGGCTCTTGAAGATGAGTAATAAAAAAGGAAGTTTGTTTTAACAAAGACACTGTGGGGTATTTTTTCCCAGACAGTTCGGCACGTCCTGCTATTCATGTCACAAAAACCTCTTATCTCTTAATGAAAATAAATGGAACTAATGTAACACGAACATTTAATTTGTAGGGATTCGATACATCATATATTTAAGTATCGTTATACGTCTGATTTGACAGTATTGCATCCAGCATTACTGGATCTCTAATTGTTTTCATTGGAACACAGTGAGCATCAAACTGGAGATGTTTGTTTTGCAGCTCTCAGCTTCCTGAACACTTCAGCAGAATAAACTTGTGCATTTTTTTTTTTTCTGCTGTTCCACTCTGCTTTGATGTGGCTTTTCTCATAAAGTATATTCCATATGTCTGCGTGCTCCCCCTTGTTTTCTTTTTCCACTGTCTGGTCATGTGTGTAGGATTTGTTTGATATCCTGTCATGCTTTGTCATTTGTCTGTTTTTGATTGTTTTTTTTCTTTACCTTCGATCAGGACTTGACATTATTTCTGTGAGTTTTGTTATGTAAAATGAGCTTTTCTTGCTTTTTTTAACTTGATTTAGTTCCACTCATTGTGGCGTACTTGTTGTTTGTGAGTATTTGGTTAGTGGTTGTGATCGTCTGCTGTGTCAGGGATGCATCACACCCACACAGGGACAGAAAAGTTCCCAAAGCAGGAAATCAGAGTTCTCCAGCTGCATTCTGGGAGGCTTTTTGGATCATCTTTTTGCTTTTGTTATAAATTTGACTCTTTTTTTTTTTTCCAAGTGCAAGCTTTACTCCCCCTTGGGACACACTCATTCCAACAATTGGCTGCAAATGTGATTTGGACAGCAGTTCCCACCTTATCGAGAACGGCTTTATCACTGCCAGATGTTTAAACTAAAACATGCAGCACCACTAGCTAATCCCAAGAGTGGACTTCCACACTCTAACTGCATCCTGAGGGCGAGCGTGGGCCGTGTGCCTCCTGCTGAGGCCGGCTTTAGCTTTCCTTCTCGTTAGCTGGTGACACTTTGAGTGTAAGCGGGTTTGTTTATGAAAACTGGGAAGGGTCAATCAGTCTCTGAATTCCCAGCATCTGTGGGAAAACTCATACAGAGGGATAGCAATGTATCCTTTCGGGTGATTACTGTGCCATCGCCGACACAAACACTGTTTGTTTTTCTCAGACCTCCGGGATTACAGCGGGAATGCAGTGCCCCCTTTTCAAAGGACAACAATAAACATCTGGTTTGGAGAAATGTTTTTCAAACTCTTTTCAGAGTGTCATTTTATGACTGTTTGACTTGACCTCACTTTATTTGTGGACACTCTGGACGTTGTTTACAGTAAATGACTCTGTTGTCACTGCGGTTAAAGTAAAAAACATCCTTGAGGTTAAGAGATCAACAGCTCCTAAGTGTTTGGAAGAAACTCGCTCACATACCACTTAACTTCTTGTCAGATTTACTGATGTCCTGACACGTTTAAAACTCCATAACTGTGTTTGTTTCCAAGAGTCACACAAATGTTTTCCAAAAAATACATATTCCATGTTTTATGTGAATGAATCTGGTTTATGATTTTAGATTTTACAGCAGAATATTGTTTTAATGCTATAATGAACTCTGTACACTCCTGCAAACTTTATGATTCTTGTACATATTATGCATTAAAAAAGGTATTTTTGTCTCACCCCCAAATACCCCCAAAGTCCAGAACATGCACATTTAATTTTTTTTTTTGTCTGAGCTCAGAATTTTGTCATACAACTAAGTCAGGCGTCCATTTTTTTCAAATAACACTGATCATTTTCTCATATAGTGGCTGTTTCAGGTTGAGTTAATGTCTGACTGCCTCATTAAGAGTTCTGTCATGATGAAAAACACACAGGTGTGGGGTTTCCATGGTGACACTAAGGAGACATTGACAGCAATCTTTCATATTTATAAAGGCCAGTACAGTCAGCCAAAGTGCTTTAAAGGAGGAATAAACACATTAAAACATACATACATGTACATCAAAGGTAAGACAGTATAAAAACAATAACATTTAGACAGATAAAAGAGATCATAAGAAATAAAATCTATAATAAAATCATCAAATTAATAAGAAAAATGCATCTAAATAATGTGATGCACCAGGGATTATAACAGACACACGTAGCCGCCATAATTAACAGGTGTTAATGATGTAAGTTGGAATTCTGCTGCAGGGACACTCTTCGTATGAGTATTTTGTTTATTAATTTAAAAAAATCACTTCCTGAATTCTTCTGGTTAATAATCTTAGAGATCAAATTAAATTTTTAGAGTAAAAATCTTTTTCAGTGGCTTCTTTTCACAGCCGCAGCAGCTCATTGGTCAGCAGCGAAACTTATCATGTTTCTGAACTGCAATATTATTTTTCGGACCTTTTTCAAAGACGTTTAAATCCCCCAGAGTTTTTGAAATAAGGAACGTTTTCGTCTCTTGGATCTCTGATTTTAAGTTCTTACTGTAGCAAGTTTTTCTGCAAAAATTTAGTATCGGTTCAAATCTGATTTGTTGGTTTTTACGATGCCAGATGACACATGCCTTTGGCGTCACTGTGTTTTGTTGTTGTCACTCAGAGTCCTTTTCACTGACATTGAGGTTACAGTCTTTAGTTGAGCGCTGATGAATGGCTTCCTCATTGGACGGACTCTTGTTACTCACTGCTGGGGCCCTCGGGGATGAGGTGACCCCTCAGCTCCTGCCGTCGTCACCAGCAGAGTCCCGAGTGTATCGGTGGTCCTGGGAAAGTTTCAGATTAAAACTGTGGGAATGTGAACTGTACGCAGATACCAGTGACAAAAAGGGAAAAAGGAGGGAGAGATTTCTGTTTGTTTGTGTGTGTGTGTGTGTGTGTGTATGTGTGAGTGTGTATGTAAGGGGACATCTGGGCTGCAATCCATTTCCGTGCCTGTTTGTTCATCATGAATTATCTTCCACCCAGAATGTTTAACTTTGCATTACAACACAATGAAAATAAAAAATCCCCTCCCTTTGTCCTGCTTAATATCCATCCATCTCTGCGTCACCTCTTTTTATTAGAACCAGGAGGCGGGGGAGGAACCGGACTGGTCATGTTTTTGGAGCGGCTGAAAACCTTTGAGCTCCTCATTTTGGGAACGGAAGTGCCAAAAGCTCTTAAATTAGTGAGACGTTCTGTATCTGGTTTGAGTTTCGGCTTTAGTCCCAAAGATCTGAAGACATAACAATCCCAAGTGTTCAATACATCCAATAATATTTGGATTTTTTTTATAGATTTGTTGCAGCAATAGATGGAAAAATTAGGTCTCGGTCAAGATGTCAGCTAAATTTCAAAACGTGTGGTTTATTACATAATAGACCAGAATAGTACTGAGTCTTAAAATAGAGGTTGTAAAACTTGAGCTCAATGTGGAGTAAAAAAACAAAAAAAAACATTATAAATGGAGTAAGATTTCTCAAGAAATATTTCACAATTTTTTTCCGCTGGCTCACCTTCCTCCTCCACCCTCGCTCTTCCCAAGACTCACTCTTCCGCCCTCTTTTTCTTTCCCACCCTCGTGCTCACAGGCCTGTGATCCATCCTTAACTGTTTCCAGACGTCTGCTTTAAACCCCCAACACCCACCCGCCCCACCCGACCCCCTCCAAACCCCAAACATAACCACCCCTTCCCCTCTTCCATCATTCCCTCTGCAGCGCTGTGTAGTTAGTAGTTATTTTGTTTGCATTGACGTAAAACATAACAACACGGTCAAATCCATGGCCGCCTTTCAGAAGTACAATCCTGTGACAGTCCTTATTTTCACTTTTTTGTTTACACCACAACCACTTATTTGGCTCAGCGTGGCTTTTAGAATAGCTTGGACGCTGCATTGTTGCCAGTGTGCGGCACACAGTGGCCCGTTTGTCGGTGGGCAGAACGCTGGTGAAGCAGGAACACAAAGAGACGGACATTGTAGCTCTGTCCTGGTGCAGTGAGGCATCAAATACCTTCAGACTGAGCTGAATCTGCACCTCAGATTCTCTGTGTCAAACACAAAACAAATACTTTTGGGGTTTTCTCTCAACTTGCAAAAAAAAAAAAAAACAAAACACCTAAGCATATCTTTGTTCAGTTAAATAAGAATATATATGTTTTCTCTCTTCCTCTGATCCATTTAAAGGCAGAAATCATGAAGTTCATCTTCAATCTACAGATATAAACTCATACATTATTTCTTATTCCTACTTCCTGTTGTTTTGCTCTGATTGATATCTTCAAATAGACAAATGACCACGTCTGGCTTGTGTCCTTATTTATTTATTTTTTTAATCTAAATTATAACTAACACGATTTTTCTGCATTTTTACCGTCTGTTTGTTTGCAGAACAACGTGATAGCAAAGCAGCCACTATGAGGAAGGTGCTAGCATCCGTGCTCCACCTGACGGTTACATTCACAGGTGAGAATTCAGTTTCACTCGACCAGCACAACGTGAAACTCTGACAAAAAGCTATAAACTGTTTTGGCATGAAAGCGAAGGCTGTGATGCTAATTATCAAAGTGAAAGATGGATTTTTTTAAACAAAAAATTAAAAAGTAGTTAAAA
>SSNP01000056.1:2132906-2281272 GCA_006937955.1 Pachypanchax playfairii | reverse complement strand
CCCCCCCCCCCCCCCCTTTCCATGCTGTTCCTTTTCCATCTGCAAACTGCAGCTCTGGTGTGTTTCTGCATGGAGGTGTGCAGCCTAGAGATCACACCCAATGACACTCACTTCATCCTGACTCAAGGCTCCAGTCTCACCTTAACCTGCTCCGGCTCGGAGATAAAATGGGAGTTTAAGAGGGATGAAGTGACTCATCTAAGCGTGCCAGACCAACATTATGACCTTGTGCGAAACAATACATCCATTGCTCTGACGTTGAAGACTGTGAGCTGGAGCCACACTGGTGTCTATCAGTGCACTGATCTAAGTACTGAAGAAACAAAGCAGGTGGTAGTACTCGTTCCAGGTGAGGCTTGTTTTTTTTTTGTTTTACCTATAAATCATTTTAAATGTCATCTGACACCTTATAAAATGAGTCACATGTCTCGATCCAGATCCTGAAGTGTGGTTCACTAAAAGCCTCCACGGCATGGTAACAAAGATCAGTGAAGAAAGCATCGTCCCCTGCGTGGTCACCAACCCCAACATCACCGTCACCCTGTATGAGAAGGGTACAGACAGCCCCATCAGAGGCCGGTATATTCCTGGTGAGGGGTTCAAGGCACGGCTAGAGGATAGGACGTATGTGTGTCGTGGAGAGCTGAACGGGGAGAAGAGAGACTCTCAGGATTTTAACGTTGTCAGTATAACTGGTAAGTGTCACCAACGTTAGCTTCTTACATTCAATCTGACTCGACATCTAAGTTGTTTGCTCACAAATCTCTGGTGATAAATCCGAAAAACATTGTTTTGTATTTTTATAGAGGTCAAAGATCACATTTTCTCTGACTTTTAATGTTGTTTTTGTACAACTTACTGATTAATGGCTACGAAGGTCAGCTTCTCTTTAGCACAATGATTTGTCAAATCCCATCGCCATCCTCTCCCCCACACTTTTTTCTCTCTTCTTGCCCCAGTCCCAGAGGCCATTGACCCCTACATCAATGCCTCGAAGACGGTCCTGAAGCAGGGAGAACCTCTGACTGTAAACTGCACTGTGCATGGGGTAGACCTGGTCTCTTTTTTTTGGGATATTCCCAACAAAGAGGTAAGTGGGAGTGGATCAGAACAAGGGCTTTTGTTGTGTTTTTTTCGCTGTTTGGGATCCCTGAGCGACTGAGTCTAAATTGTATCAAGATGTGGAGACACACCTCTATTTTGATCCTCCTGTGAGATTACTCTCACAACACAGGCTGTAGAAACTGGACCAAGTGATCTGTTTCAGTCTGGGGAGGCAACATTTTCTCATTATTGAAGCTGAAATGGTCAATAATGTGTGTTAATAGTCAGATATATAATAATAATAATAATAATAATAATAATAATAATAATAATAATAATAATAATATTAATAATAATCACCTACTGATGATGCACTGTCCTTGTTTCATTCTCTTTCTTAGATCATTGAGGTTGAGCCTTTGACAGAAGTCTGGAACACAAACACCTTGAACATGCGCTCCTGCCTCTTCTTCTCTTACGCCACGGTAGAACACAGCGGAAACTACGTCTGCCACGTGTTTGAGAACGTCCACGGCGAAACTGCTTCAGCCAGCATCAACATCAACGTGCTCGGTTAGAGACACACAAAACTAAAACAAACCAGATTATGATTGTGTTTCGGTGACTGATAGAAAAGACTGACGGTTCTGTTAACACTGGGATGTTAAGGCGTGTGCTTAAAGGAAATGAGGACTAGTTTTATTTATTTCTGTGGTTTGTGTGAAATAAATCTTTAACACTTGAATGATACCTTGAAACTCCCACCTGTAAATCAGTGAGAACAGCAGTTTTATATTTAGTCTTTATGTATTTGTCTTACTGAGATTTGTTTTACAAAACCAGCCAGTAAAATCAGAGTTCCTCTCGCTGGACATAGTCAGTCCACCACTACACACATCTGTCTGGGAACGCTTACTCCTTCTGCAGTGAGGTGTGTTTTATTTACTAAAGAATACCTTGAAATAACTTGAACCTTTGAGTTTGATGGAGGCCTGGAGACAAAAAATGATAATAAAATCAATTATCTTTAATAAGGACGACTAGAAATCGGATGGTTTTATTGTAATTTTACACATTGTTCATAAAAATTGAGCTCAAAATTAAATCTATTGCCCTACTGGACTACATTTCTTTGATCCGTGCAGCTCTGTTGTTCCTTGTTCTCTGACTCACTTTTAGACCAAGAATGTGAACAGAACCTGAGAAGCCAGATGTTTCTTTGTTGATACAAAAGATACCAAAAACAGAACTTAATGTAAGTTGTTTTTTTATGCACCAAGAAGTAAAAAAAAAAAGAAATCAGGACTTGAAATGAAAAGCGATACTGAAGATCAGTATCTAAGTAGACGTGTGTATTTGCTCTCTTTTGCTGGTTTTGCTGATGTCAGTCCAAATGCAGATGCAGACACCGTTTTCATCTGAGAATTTTTTTTCTGCTATACAAAAAAAATACCTTCTATAGTTAAAAAAAAAATGGTTCTAGTTGAATCAACATATGCCGATTTACAGTAGGGTGGTGAAGACATGTTGGAGATTTAAACTTATTACAGGTTTTGAATTCACACTTTTACCAGAATACACATATACATTAATACATAATTTTTATGCATCCAAACCTGGGTGAATGTGTGATTTAAATTTTTTTATAATTTGATTTGTACATATCAATTTTCTGCACTAATACAGAAAAAACACCACCATCTTTGAAGATTGATTGAAAGATTTATATACAGAAATCCATTATTTATAATGTTACCAGATAAATTAAGTCTGTTATGTGTCATTACACTGGAAGTATTAAAGGATATGTTCCTAAATGTGTTTTTATTTGTACTTTTTTCTCGTTGTTTTGTTAGAACATGGTTTTGTAGACGTGAAACCGACTCAGCACCAAAACATCACAGCCAAACTTCAAGAGAACGTAGAGCTGAAAGTAGAAATTGAAGCTTATCCTCCCCCACGGATCACCTGGTACAAAGACGGCAAAGCCATCGCGAGAGACAAAACCATCCTGACCAGACAAGAACATGAAACAAGGTAGAACCTTCTCTATGAATGTGCAGCTGTTCCACAAAGCTTCATTTCTACATTTCAATAATTAGCACAAAACTTACTCTGGAATCCTCCAGAGGCGTCTAACTCATGTCAGTCGCCACCAGACGAGACCTCCTCAGAGAGAAACACGATCCTCTCCAGAGGGAAGGAACTCATCTTTCAACGTGCAGGAACCATAAACACTAAATACCTGTCACAGCCACCTAAATGACTTTCAGACAAATGTCCAACAAAAAGAGTCAAAGGATTCTGTATTGACATTTTTATTTCTCATTAAAAATAAATAAATGAAAACAAACAGAAATCTAAATCCTAAAGCTCAATCCCAGACGATTCAAAACTATTGTAGATAAATAAACGTTAAAGCTTTGGTCGAATATTTTCGATGAAGAATAAAACATATTTTCTTAATTCATCAAAAAACCCTTGATTAGATGTTTTTAAGTGACAAATTTTAGGTTTTCTTTGCACAATATTCAACCGGTTTTCTGGCTTCTTCTGTAAAATATTGTAATCTAGCTCTATAGGTTGTAATAACACATCTTATATTGACTGCTCATGTGGGTTTATCATCAGGTACGTTAGCGTTCTGACCTTGGTGAGGGTGAGGACGGAGCAGAAGGGTTGCTACACCGTCTCTGTTGAAAACGAAGACATTGACAGGAAAGTGATTTTTGACCTGGAAGTCCAAGGTGTGACGATGTTCTCACAAACCTTTAACTGTATTAAGTGTTTTTCTTGTCATATTTCTGTGTGATTATAAAGTTTGAGTGTCCCCTCCCCGCCCCTGTGTGTGCAGTTCCTGCTCACATAAAAGACCTGACTGACCACCATCTCTCAGAGAAGAGACACTTGGTGACCTGCAATGCCGAGGGGTTTCCCACCCCAACCATCCAGTGGTACAGCTGCAACAGCATGCTCAGGTAAGTCGCACCACCAACCGATCCTCCCTGAAGGAACTGACCATGAAAGCACCTGTTTAGATTAACTTCCTCCATCATTGCAGCTGCTCTGATCTTTATCCTCCTGCTGATCTGATGTTCAGGTGTAGCAACCAGTCCGCTGTGTGGCAGCCACTGACTCCACAGCCAGAGGAACTGAGCATTCAGACCAACGTGAGCTACAACAAGACGCGTAAGATCATCCAGGTGCAGAGCCAGGTGATCTTCCACAAGCCTCAGCACGCCACAATCCGCTGTGAGAGCACCAACGAAGCCGGACTCGTCAGCAGGAGAGACATTAAACTCGTGTCCAGCAGTAGGTGTCATGAAGAAGAGTTTCCTTGTTTGTTTTTTTGGTGTTCAGATGTTATTGATGTTAAAATCATAGATTTATAATGAAATATATTCCTGGTTTAATGGATCTGTTTGAATCTTCTGTTGGGTTTTATTATATATTTTATTTCTATTTGTCTGTGTGTTTCAGCCTTGTACTCCCAGGTGGCAGTGTTGGCTGCTGTTTTAGCCTTAGTGGTTATAGTTATCATGTCTATCATCATCCTCATTGCTGTGTGGAGGAAGGTAAGACAGATTCTGATGATGCCTGAACACAAATAAAATTTAAAAAGTGTATTTATTTTTACTTCACCCCGCCCCCTTTTTGACCGTGTGCCCAGAAGCCTCGCTATGAGATCAGATGGAAGGTGATCGAGTCTGTCAGTCAGGACGGACACGAGTACATCTACGTGGATCCCATCCACCTGCCCTACGACCTGGCCTGGGAGATGCCCCGAGAAAACCTGGTTCTGGGTGAGTCGGGCGATAAAGTGCATGAAAAAGGAAGTGAGCACGTTTAGTTTTCTAATCCCACTTTTTTTTTTTTTTTGCCAAAAGCCGTGGCTTGTTCACAAAAAGCTTCAGAAATACTCTAATTACTCAGCCATCTTCTCACTTATCAGCAGCCATAAGCTTTTCCTAGTATAAATTGTTAAACAATAACACGAACAGGTCTTTGAGAACAAACAGGCGGTTTGTTTCTCAGATGGGAACAGACAGTTTCAGCTGGACCAGTACCCAGAAGGGTTTTGTGCTGCGGGTGGTTTGGGTTTTTCTGGACACAGTCAGCTGCAGAATACATAATGAATACTTTTTAAACTGGCTTCAGTCTCTGCTCACGTTCCAGCTCTGTTTAAATCCTGCATGTCCAGCGTTTATTATATTTTCTCCTGTGAACAGGAAACTTCTTAAACCTGCTCAGACCGACTTCTTCTCTTCATGATCTGTTATTCAACTCAACTGATATTATACCGAGGAGAAGGGTTTCTCCTTCTTTCTGCACCGCGTCCCACTGAGTCCATCTTTGTGTTTCAGGTCGGACTCTTGGATCGGGAGCGTTCGGCCGGGTGGTCGAGGCGACTGCGTACGGTCTCACACATTCCCAGTCCAGCACAAAGGTGGCAGTGAAAATGCTGAAATGTAAGACACACATTCTAACGACAAGGCGTAAACAAAAAGAGCCATGTGCATGAATAGTATGAACAACAGGAGACCCCTGTGTAGCTGTCACATATTGTCACACCAGCCTGCGAGCTCAGACCTGCTGAGCTTTAGTTTGACTGCCAGCTTCATTTTAAGTTTCAGCTCGCAGGTCATTGAGTCGCTTGGCAAAAGCACGGTGTCTCCTGCTTTTCTGGTTTCTCATTTGTCCTGTTCCACTCACATCTCCCCTCATCCAGCTACAGCCAGGAGGAGCGAGACTCAGGCGCTGATGTCCGAGCTGAAAATCATGAGCCACCTCGGCCCGCACCTCAACATTGTCAATCTGCTCGGAGCGTGCACCAAACACGGTGAGTCAAACACCCAAAGTCGCATCGCCGGGTCATTTTCACTCATGGAATATAACACAGTTCCGGGTCATTTGTATGTATATGGGGCGCCAAGTGTAGAATTTTTGCTATTTAGTGGAAATAGACTTTTTTTTTCATATCTAGCTTACTTTTCCCACATTTAGCACACTTTCATCACATTTAAGCAGAAAAAGTGTCTAAAATCATCATATACTAGCATGTTTATAATGCATACATCTTTAAAAAAAATCTAAATCCTAAATATTAAATCTAAAAGTTAATTCTAAATCTAAATGTTAAATCTACATCTAAATGTTAAATCTATATCTAAATGTTAAATTTAGATGTAATATTTAACATTTAGATTTAACATTTCACTTTTAGATTTAGCATTTAGATTTAACAATTAAGATTTAGATTTAACATTTAGATGTAATATTTAGATTTTTTAAAGATGTATGCAATACAAACATGCTGGTATACGATGACTTTAGACACTTTTTCTGCTTAAATGTGATGAAAGTGTGCTAAATGTGAGAAAAGTAAGCTTAATATGAAAAAAAGGCTATTTCCACTAAATAACAAAAATTTTACACTTAGCGCCCCATAGTTGTGTGTGACCGACTTTAGACCTTTTTAAACCTTAAAAATCTCTTTATTTATAATAATATACGATAAACAACATCTTTAATGCATATAAAATTAACAAACTGTGAAGATTAAACTGTTTTTTTTTTCTGAGTGGATTCAACAGAAACCATCTTCATCACACTGAGTGTCATGATCTAGTTTTTGTGAGCCGGACCCAAACGCAAAGAGCACAACAGAAGGTCAAAATTAAACAGTTTTAATAAAGGCAAATGAAAACGCTGACGGAGCAGCGAAACTTACATGAAAAGATGATGAAGAGGGTGAGAGGCAGTAAAGTAATCCAAGCGTATAACGAGATCAAATACAGGAAGAACAACGGACGAACTAACACAATCCCTGAACGAAGACGAACTGAATAAAACCCACTTAAATACAAAACTGAACTAATTAACTAAACTAGAAACACCAGGATGGAAAAACACTGAACTGAGGAACACACTGAGAAGACTGATGACACAGGAAGTAAACAGGAAGTGAAAACACAGGAACAGAGGAGGCACAATCAAGACACCAGAAACATGGGGAAAGAAACAGGAAGCACAACCAATGTCAAAATAAAAGCAAAACAGGAAGACACACGACAAGGGGAACAAGACAGACCATGGGAGAAACAGGAGGACAAAAATAACCCCATAACTTATCCTAAGAACCAAATAACCAAACTATAGATAAAAGAAAGAGCACTCAAAATGAAACCAAACCCGAGAGTCACGACACTGAGTGGATAATTGTGCAAACGAGAAGGTTATGATTTCTTCTAAATGATTAATATAATTATGTTTTTTGTAGTTTTGCAGAAACTCAGCAGCACCAAACTAAACAGAAAGTCTGTCTTATGAATGCTACACTGTGGGTCCAGATTCTCTGCAGACTGTTTTCTGTGTTTTGTTGTATTGCTGAGTAAATATGTTGCTCTTAGCCAATCTAAACTATTAATAAATATCCAACTTTATTACTTGACAAAGACAAAAAGGCATTTTTCCGTCTCAGGAGGACTGTGCAGCTTTAAGAATGCTTCTACTGTACCAGAATAACATGCATCTAAATCCGAAAACCTTATTTGTAAGTGCCTGTTTTCATTTTAGTTCACAGAGCACAAAAAAAATGATGTCTTAAATGAACAAGGACTTATAATAACAGTCTCAGAACAACAACCCCAAATCTTTTTTAGCAGTCTGTCCTATGATGCCTTGATTTGTTTTAAGTTTGTTAATGATCCAAATCTTGTTCAAACAGACCTGGCTGTCCTCCTTCATTGTTAGCATTAAGTTTGACACGGGACCACGAGTTCTCAGTAGGATTTTGTGAGGAAGAGAGCCAAGTCATCATGTGTTCATCTTTCTAGTCTTTTCTGTAAAAGGCCCAGGAAACAGTACTTGGATGCATGTGACAAAGCTTTGTTCTGCATAAAGATTACAGTCAAATGCAGCAGAAACGACTGTGTAGAAAGTGGCAGCAGTTTTAAGAATTTTGTTTTTTCGTTTCATCTACTTCATGTCAATTTGTTTTTTTTTCTTCTCTTTGTGACAGTAAAGCAGTAAAACATGTTCTTAAAGGTGTTTATGATCATTAAAGTCCTTATTGCACGAGCACAAATCATTGGAAAATGATCAAACTCCAAAATACTTCTAAAGGTTTAAAAGCCGATATCGATTATTATCAGAATAATCATTTTTATTTCTGTATATGACAGTTTTTTTCAAATAATTTATTACCAGCAGGTAATTTTGTTTCTTGGTCTTCATGTTTTTTCATGACTGTTTCAGGCCCTCTGTACCTGGTCACTGAGTACTGTCGCTACGGCGACCTGGTGGACTACCTGCACAGAAACAAGCACACCTTCCTGCAGTACTATGCTGAGAAGAACCAGGATTATGGCTGCCTCATCTCAAGAGGAAGCACCCCCCTCAGTCAGAGAAAAGGGTGAGAGGAGCAGAGAAAATGCATTCAGAACCGCACAATGGAACATGTTATAGAATGTATGGGGCGGGGGGGCTTTTCTTCGAAAATCTCTGACTTTGCATTCTAGAAGGTGGCTGAGGACGGACTGACTCACCGATCCCGTGATGGGGATTGTTATAGATGATTCATGAGATCAGAGACTACAAAGAAACATCTGGATCTAAGTCAGTTCTTTTTTTTTTCACACTTAACGTGTCTTTGCAGCTACGTGTCTTTCGGAAGTGAGAGCGACGGAGGATACATGGACATGAGCAAAGACGAGCCGTCCTTCTACATGCCTATGCAGGAGCAGCTGGACACCATCAAATATGCGGACATCCAGCCTTCTCCATACGAGTCCCCTTACCAGCAGGACCTGTATCAGGATCAAGGTTCGCCTTTAACATGTTGGGAAAATCCTTTTCATCCGGGGGATCAACAATTCATTTTCCAGTTTTGTATAAGTAAATGAGCATAAACATTGAGCATTTTGAACACTGGGGAAGCAGAAAATGAGATCAATGTGTGTGAAACATAATGTGAGATCATGTGTAACCCTTTCCTCACTGTTCATAAGTCACTCAACTCAAAGTTTATTTATAAATCACATTTAAAACAACCTTCACTCACCAAAATGCTCTACAGAATAAAACACATCAAATCAATAAAAAGCAAAAAACAAACAATGAAACAACTTGATTTTACACAGCGATAAAATAACCAAGAATCTGAACTCAAATGTGAACAACTGACTCTCAAATCACAGTTAATTCACCTGGAAATGTCCAAGAGTAATTTATGAGTTCCCTTCAGGGGATGTAAAAGCTCAAACAGGTAAAAGGTGCCACAGAATCAAGACTGGACTGGAAGCCAGTGTAAGCAGGCAGGTGCAGGTTGGATATGATCATACCTTTAATTTCCTGTTTAAAAGTGAGCTGATGTTTAAAACAAAGTACCAAAATCACAGATCAATAGCTACAGTGATCCAAACTGGTTTTGATAATAACATGAAGTTGAACCTCACAAAGAACAAGTCAGCTGTGTGTTTATTGCTACTTTATCAGAGAGCTACAGCTAACGCTGTTGTTTGTTAGCATGTCTTGCTTATTGAATAGGATCTTTGTGTGACGTCACACTTCTCTAAGATGATCTGCACTAGAATTACAGCAAGATTTTTTGCAAACAGTCAACAAAAACGATCCAACGTGTGACAATTTTAACCGTTTTCTAGATTTTCAATTTTTTCTTTTTAGGCGTAACGTATTATAACAACCTTCCCGTTCTCTCCTGGTTCAGATGGTACCAGACTGGACCTGGTGGTCAGTGACTCTCCCAGTCTCACCTATGATGATCTCCTGGGCTTCAGCTATCAGGTGGCAAAGGGGATGGAGTTCCTGGCCTCCAAGAATGTAAGATATTAAAAAACAATGTTTATAATTCAAATGTTTTTTTTTTCCAAACAAATAGTTTAAAAGTTAAAAAGATTTGATTTGTCTTTTTACTGCAGTGTGTCCATCGTGACCTCGCTGCCAGGAACGTTTTGATCTGCGAGGGCAAACTGGTGAAGATCTGTGACTTCGGCCTGGCCAGAGACATCATGCACGACTCCAACTACATCTCCAAAGGCAGCGTAAGTAACAAATCACTAAATATTATTCAATATCTTTATTTAAATTAAGATCTAATGGTTCTGTAGCTAAAGACAATTCAGCAAATATGATCCAACTGTGTCTTAAAGGGGGGGTATTGTGCTTTTTTCAGACACACAGTACCACTCTATAGCATACTCCAATGACTATGTTACCTTAAGTTGATCTGTAAATGGCCGCTCCAAACACCTCGATATTGGCCTCTGTCTCTTAAAGACCTTCCGACACTCCCCCTTCAGCACGCTAAAGAAATGCTAACATCAAAACAACGTAACAGCGCGGAACATCACCTTCACGCCGAACATAACAACACAAAAGCCAGCTACAGTACACCGATTGTAGGACAGGTTAAGCTAAGAAATGCTAACAACAAAACAACGTGACAGCAGTTGAACTTACCGGTGCTGGCTGCAAAGACGTTCTCCTGAGAGTGGGAACTGCATCGTCTTTAAGTTACAGCTTAGTTACTAATCCACTGTCAAATAAACTTTTGTTTAGAAAACAATCCTCGTTAAAGTGCCTGGCACAAATCAAACAGATCTTTTTCGGAGGAGGGTCGCTTCCATAAATGAAGTCCAAGCATTTCTGACGAACAGTCTCATTCTTTGGAAGACTAAAAAGAGGGCAGCCGTCTTGACATCCACAGATACATTTCTTCCATGATGGCATTTTGGAGTTATGAAAAGCGCCCAGAAAAGTTGTCAGTAGATAAGCTCAGGAAAGGCGCACTCTCGCAGTTCCACCAGGTGTTTGCTAACTGCTGCTACCGCTGCTCTGCCTGCGTTACACGCGGGGGAGGGGTGCTCTACTGTGAGAGGAGCAGTGGGCATGAGCTTTGCAGGTAAAGAAATATCTGGGGCGTTTCAAGGAGAAATGGGCGTTTCTGGGAGGAATAAGGCAAATGGCTTTCAAAATGGCTGCCATGAGAATGTCTAAAGATTACTCAAACATACATAAATGAGCTAAAGAAACATTTCAGGCATGATTTTAATGAGGGAACAACATGACAACATGATGTAAAGCTTGAAAAAGTCAATTTTGCATAATAACCCCCTTTAATCCTGCTGACTGTCATGTTTTCTCCTCATTTAGACCTTCCTGCCCCTGAAGTGGATGGCCCCAGAGAGTATTTTCCATAACCTGTACACCACCCTGAGCGATGTGTGGTCTTATGGGATTCTTCTTTGGGAAATTTTCACACTGGGTGAGTCTGGGGAACCTGTTGTTGAGAGGTGATGAACATGTAGGTCAACTTCTCTGATTTATCATGTTGGATTTCATACTAACGCTCCTGAACTCCGGTAAACAAGCTAAACCAAGGCTGTGGCAAATTTCTAACTCTGTCTCCGACTCATATGAGCCCAAAAGCTTATTAGCTACAGTCAAGCTCTGAAATCAGCATTTCCTTGCTCAGGGTATTGTAAGCTTTTTTTTTTTTTATAAATACTCTTCCCATGAATTTTGAAGCTACCATGAAAACAAAAGAGACAGTTTGTAGGGGGGAAAAACACGCTCACAATCTTCTCTCTGTACGTGACAAATAAAGATTCTCTGTGCTTTTACTTCTAAATGGGACTTTCATCAGACTTTTTCGGATCTGTTTTTTTTCCTATATATCTGTGTCAGATAACCCACTTTATTACACAATAAACATGGCTGGGATAATGGCCACTCTCATTGCAAAAAATCATTTAAAAGTGTTTAACATGGGAAAAATGTTTCTCTGTGACTTTAAATGTTTTATTCTCACGAGTGTCGACTAAACTTCTTGAATGATGTAAGATTTGAGGGTTTTTTTTTTCACCATTTTAAGTGAGTGAACCTGTCTCTGCAGGTGGCACCCCCTACCCTGATCTGCCCATGAATGAGATATTCTACAGTGCTTTGAAGAGAGGCTACAGAATGGGCAAACCTGCTCACGCCTCTGATGAAGTGTGAGTGTCTGTCATCTTTACGACAAGTCTTCTACCTGAAATAAGAGATCAGGTCATGTGACGTTGTTTGTGTTGTAGTTATGAGATCATGAAGAAGTGCTGGGATGAAAAGTTTGAGAAGAGGCCTGAGTTTTCACTGCTGGTGCACAATGTGGGGAACATGCTCACCGACAGCTATAAGAAGGTATCTGATCTTATATTTACTAGTTTCTTGTGTTTTATCACAGTCTACTGCTCCATTTTTAACCATATCTCATTTTTAGTCATTTAATTTAGGCTGGTGGGGGGGGGGGTTGGTTTGGTGGTTTTCACAAATTTTTATATCCAGAAATTTTTTAATCTAAAAACAGACACTAGACTTATTTCCTGTTTTACTTCTTCAGTTCTGACGATGGGTTACAAGTTCCTGGTTTCTACATTTTTGTTGTGACCACAGTATGAAAAGGGTAGTTACAAGGATCACTGACCACCCCCCCCCCCTTCCCCCCACTCCATCATGAGAGTCGTTATGTGATCGTTACCTGTGACTTGTTTAAACCAGATGTTACAATCACATGTTTCACAGTTTGAATGGTTGTGAAATACATAAACATCTGATCATTTCGTGCAGCTTGTGATTAAAAGATGAAGGAAGAAAACAAGTGAAGGACCAAATTTATCTGAAGGTCATGCTGTTTAGAAATGGGAGAAGAATCCTATAAGATGTAAAACAGAATCTAGTGTGTGGCAGGTTTTCAGCTTATAACCTCGTTGGTACTAAAATACTGTTTTATGTCCGTCAAACTTTGTTATCATTGGGATTTATCTCAGATTCAGCAGCATTTAATACTTGAATGATTAATATGTCTGAGTTAAGAGACTAAAAAACAAAAAAATGTACATTTTATTCCAAAAATGTTCCAATTCAGGATGGTAAATGAGTGAAAAAGCAGCTGAAGATTAAAGAACTAGTGATTAGAGAACACATTTCATACATGCTTTTATTAGTGCAAATAAAAGGGTTCTAAGCTCATAGTTCTGTCACGTTCCTCTGAATATTGTTCTGTTTTTCTTTTCCTCTCAAAATAGAAATACAGCCAAGTCAACGAAAGCTTCCTGAAAAGTGACCACCCGGCAGTCGCTCGCACCAAACCTCGGCTTTCCTCACCCTTTCCGATCACCAACGCTGCATTTGGCTCCCCCCCTCCCGTCGCCCTCTCCTCCTCCTCCCCACTGGGCCGCCGCAACCAGAGCCAGAGGCCGGGAGAACGCAGGCAAGAGGCAGACATGCAGGAAGTCATAAATTCATTTAACGAGTACATCATTCCCATCCCAGATCCGAAGCCGGAGGAAGTTTTCACTGACGCACCGTCAGAAAGTCCTGTAAGGTACAGAACCGCTGCAAAAGAGCCAAATGTGAATGCTGCAACCAGAACATGTTCCACCACACACCCACTCATCCAGATGTGGGGCTGCAGACAGTAGATGTATTATGTAGGTGGACACAGAGATGTGTTTTTATAGCTTATACAAACATGTCACCAAGCAACGACTTGAAAAGACAAATACATTTTTAGCCACATGAATTTGAGCAAGCCTGTGATTACAGCTGCATACAGATGTTTTTTATCACTCATTATTAACTTCAGCAAAGCCTGTATTTGTGAGAGACTCAGGCTGAAACTTTTGGATAATTTGATAATTTTTTTTGGCCATAAACAGCTGGGGAGTTGTACTTTAAATATACCAGTGTGGCTTTAAGGCCTTTGGCCACCTCATGGGAGAAAACACACCCCGAGAGTTGCTTTAAAGTCTTTATTATTATTACGATTCATAAATATATACTTTATATAAAAGCAACAGGTTGGAATTTACTTCACAGAATATTTGTAACCTCAGCAATTATTTTAAAATTGTAGGAATTTGTAGAAATGAAAGGATTTTAAATATAAATTTTGACGGATGTAAAAAAAAACATTAAGGCAACCTGCAAAAATCTATATGAATCCAGCGGTTTCCTCTGCAGTAACTTTGATTTTTGTAAAAAAAAGATTCATATGACGTGAGGAGATGAAAGTATTGAGTGAATAATTACTTTTAAATAAAGTTTCATTTGTCTTTCTTCCTGTTTTCAGCTCTCTGGTTCTGGAGGAAGAGGCTGACTCTGCGTCCCAGGACACGGCTGAAACTCTCCCCGAGGAGGACCAGCTGCAGGACATCAGCGAGAAAGACGCCCTGCTGGGTTACACGGGGACACCCGAGGTAGAAGACAGCTTCCTGTAGCCACACGTAGGAACCCAGAGGAAAACTAAGCCTCTATAGGCTGAAAACAAAAGGAACCCAACTCAACTAGAAAATGTAGCAAAACTGAGACTGAAAAGAAATGTCTGTGTTTTTACTAAGAACTCGAGAAGTTTTCTTGACTAAGAAACAGATATAAATAACAGATATGGTACTTTCCTTCTCACACTTTTTATTCCTGCCATAATATGAATAAGGTCACATTCCTGCAGAATCAGTTAATCCATAGACTGTATATAAAAATGGATGACATGCATATCTCCATTTTTCTTCCGCTGGACAAAATCTGGCCATAATATTCCATTTACAGAAGTTGCCATGTTGTATTTTTGGAGCCAGAGTCTGTGCAGCAGAGATGTGGAGCTGAAGGTCCCGCCTCCTCACCTGCAGCTTCAACCTGTGCTCTACATTCTATACAGTCTATTAATGAATCAACGTAGAGGTGCATTTACTGTACTTTTTATTGTACTTTTTAAGTTCTCGTGTGGCCTTGTTGCATGTGTGTTATCATTTTAATAATTTGAACAAAAGCTCTTTTGATTTAATTGAACAGATGGAATCATATATATATATATATATATATAAATATATATAAAAAAAGAACAAGAAATCTAAAATTTTAAACCCAGATAGAATATATAAAAAGTCAAAAAAAGTTGTTTTTTCTTACTTTTGGTACTTAGCAGCTGCCTTTATCCCCGTGTTACAATATGTTGTTTGTTTTTATTCTAACTACTTGGACCTAAAACGCAGGTAGATTCCACGTGCACTGTTTAAAAATCATGTATTATTTCCCATAGTGTATTTACTTTTGTTACTTTGTTTTTTAGCATTTAAGTTTTGTTCTTCTTCTCTTCTCTTTTCTTTTCTTTTTTTTTTTTTGCGTCCTTCGGTCTTCGTTCTGTGCCAGATTTGCACTTTATATGGAGAAAATTTTTTAAAAAAGACATAAAAGTTAAACTCTGTGAATGATAGAAAGCTAAAGAATCGAGCCACTAGAACATTAATGTAGGATTGTTAGAGAGATTCTAACACCACATTTATGTGAAAACATAAGAAATAATAATGATTCCAAGCAGCATATCACTGCCTTAGCACAAGATGGCACACACGAGTGCCTTTTGTCCTGCAGCTGCCTCTGACGGGCTAATGTACAGTCTCATGTGCAAAATATGATGTTTCTGTTGCTTTGAATGACTTTCACTCACACCATGTTTCATCTTGTCACGGTACCATGTTCAAATCAACACATGCTTTTTATTTCCTGCTCTACTTCGAAGTGTAAAAAGCACAAGATCACTACGTCACAAGCTACGGTACCAAAGCTCTTCTTAATGTTTACAAATGTATTTTTTACATGTCATTTTGTATTCTGTAAATATGTGTCAATAAAATTGAGAACTATCTCAAAATCCTTTATGTCTTGTTTACTTTGGGTGGATTTGTGTGTTTTTACAGTTTAAACAACTTCAGATTTCTGAAATGAAACAGTTAAAATTACATTTATTGCAGGTGTCATTCATGTGAATTCACTTTTTATCTCTGAAACTTTTTAACACGCGTTTCTTAGTTATAGAACTCGTAAAAATATTGATTATATTCTTATTGTTTGTGTTTTTCCATGACTGGCAGCCACATACAGGTGATCAGTCCAAACTCTGCTGAAGTTTTAGGAATACTCAGCCTGTTCTCTGCTAAATTTGCTCTGGTTCATTAATTTGTCGAGCGTGATAAGCTCCCCCCCACCCCCACTTACT
The DNA here is from genome assembly GCA_006937955.1 of Pachypanchax playfairii. Lineage (NCBI taxonomy): Eukaryota > Metazoa > Chordata > Actinopteri > Cyprinodontiformes > Aplocheilidae > Pachypanchax > Pachypanchax playfairii. Next base: position 2,265,176 of record SSNP01000056.1, on the reverse strand, counting down.
TGGAGACACACAGTTCCCTCCACCCTCCACCACTTGTTCGCTGATGTTTGCTGTGTGACTTCTGTGGTGAGGAGACAGTAAACAAGCAGTAAGGAGGATAAGGACAGAGACAAACATTAAGAGAAGAAGGGACTCTTGTGTCAGTGCTGGATGCTGGAAACTTCCACACAACATCTCTCTGGCAAGCTAAAAACATTTGAAGGTAAGAATTCTCTAAAGAAATTAAAGCATTGAATTAAATAAACAATCTATCTGCAGACTGAGATGCAGCCACTGAAATCAGACGTGAAGCGCTTCCTCACAGGCTGAGCCGCTCTGACTGGGTCAGAAAAGAGAAGTGGAAGAGGGGATGGAATGATAGCACGACTTCTTAGACAGATTTTCCACTTCTCCCTGTCGAATGACACAAATTAAATGAGTGTTTCATGGCACACACACGCGTTTCATTCTTCAACCTGCAGGTTTGGGTTTGATCCGGGATGCGGCTCTACCTCACGCTGCTGCTGGCGGTCGTGGCCCCCGCTGCTTCAGGTAAGACGGGACAAACCACTGTGACATTAATTTGGTTTTATTTCCCCTTTTGTTTCCCTCCCATCTGGTTTTAAACGCAAAATCATCATTTTAGTGATAGTTGTTGACAGTAAAATGTTTTTCTTTCATCTCACAGCAAGTCTGAAGCTGTTAAACTGACATTGTTTTCAACTTTTTTTTCTCAGAATCACATTGTTCCAATTATTTATACGATGCTCAAAAAAGTATTCCAATAAAGTTAAAGTAATTATGTGGGATTATTGCACACAATCACTTCCAGTACTGGACAATTAACTAGAGTATCATGACTTTTTAATGATGCCATAGTTTTTTTTTCTTCTTCTGAACAGCTCAATTAGATTGTCATTTTAAGTTCCACTGAAACACTATCTGATGTTTGATTGGATCTCAATAAATTGACTTTTTTCTCTTAATAAGACATAATTAAGGTCGTTTGGATTAATTGTTTGTTCTAAAGGAGGAAGGTAACTGCCTACAAAGACATGAGATTAGACACGGAACTGCTGATTGGCGTGAAACAGCCTTTCATTCCCCGTTTCTCTCAGATGGATTGCGGTGAACTGAAAAGTGCTGAACGTGGAATCTCAGTTCTCCTTCGAGATTCAAAACTCACGGTCCAAAAAACCTTGATTGAAACTTTTATAACCTTATGCTGAACGTGTGGATCAGAGGCGAAGCTAAACGAAAGCTCCAGAACTGAAAGAAATGTATTCAAGTCTCTTCGGTACTAGCAGTTTTCACACAAATCTTAAGAATGAATCAATTTGGCTGTAAAAAATAGGCAGAATTCTTATCAGTTTCATCAAAAGATCTTCATCACAAAAGATTAAATACAGTTTTTTGGGTCTGGTTCAGCTGTTCCTTCACCGCAAACATCAGAATCTGTTACTAGTGTTTTAAAAACTGTTAATGTGCTTTTGTCTTTTCTGTAGGAAGTTAATAATAAAATCTTTTTTTTTATATAAATTCAACATGAATTTATTGTTAGGTTTCTATTGTTGGGTATTATACACCCCCCAGCTGTACTGTGAAAAGCAGAAGTGAGAAATTTAGAGACGTTTCCAGAGTTTAATAAATACTTCTTACAATAAATCTGAATTATCAATTGAATGAAGATGACGAGAGAACCAAAAACTCTCTCACCATGTTTCTGTTCACTAAAAGAAAAACCCCTAATTGTATTTCTTTTTTAGCTGAATGGAGGCGTCCAGTGATCACGTTCAATTCCAAGGAGGTGGGGGGCTCGGAGGTGGTGATCCGGACGGGGACCCGTCTGGATCTGAAGTGTGAGGGTGATGGTCCTGTAAACTGGCGCCCCAGACTTCCCAAACACAAGCGCTACGTGTCCAAAAGCAACGGGAATACCCGTAACCTAACGGTGAACAATCCTACTCCAGAATTCACTGGAACATATACGTGCGTTTATACTGCCAAGTCTAAAATCAGTGATCTGACCTCCTCCGTGCACGTGTATGTGAAAGGTGAGCTGGACTAAATGAGACCAAATTTGCTATTGTTGAAAGGGGCTGTTATTACAGACACATTGATTCATTATTGCTGCTCCTTCAGATCCACAGCGTGTGTTCTGGACCAGCAGCTTTTTCCTGCGGGTGGTGAAGAAGGAGGGTGAAGAGTGCATGCTGCCCTGCCTGCTGACCGACCCATCAGCCACGGATCTGAGCCTCCGCATGGACAATGGCACTTCCATCCCACCAGGAATGAACTTCACCGTGGACAGGCACCATGGCATCCTCATCCACAGTCTCCACCCCAGCTTCAACGCTGACTACGTCTGCACGGCCAAAGTCAATGGAGTGGAAAAGACCTCCAAGGTCTTTTCCATCAACGTCGTTCAGAGTAAGACCACCTGCTCTAAAAGAAAAACCTATACCCCAAAACATTTGTGCAACTAAATTGTTAATGTTTTCTTTTTGATCTAGAGCTTCGTTTCCCTCCATATGTCTTCTTGGAGAGGGATGAGTACGTGCGCATCGTTGGAGAGAAACTCCAGATTCACTGCAAAACACACAATCCCAATTTCAACTACAATGTCACGTGGAAGTACACCACCAAATCGGTTAGTGCAAGACATTATTAATGCTCAACTCTGGCATTTATATGGGCTTTTGTGTTCAGTCTGATCTCTTGTCCTTAGAAACCAACAATAGAGGAAGAAGTTCGCTCCAGTGGAGAGAACCGTCTGGACATACAGAGCATATTGACTATTGATGCCGTGGACCTGGCAGACACAGGAAACATCTCCTGCATCGGAACCAATGAGGCCGGGGTGAACAGCACAACTACGTACCTGCTGGTTGTGGGTGAGCCACAAAATAACAGCTTTATTTAACATTGTACATCTTTGAAAAAACTAGGAGAAACTCTTGATTATTTCTTTCACTCAGACAAGCCCTACATCAGGTTGTTGCCTCAACTCTCACCCAAACTGGCCCACCGGGGTCTTTCAATCGAGGTGAACGAGGGTGAAGACCTGGAGCTGAGCCTGAACATCGAAGCCTACCCTCACATCACCGAGCACAAATGGCACACCCCGACGTCTCCCAACACGTCCACACAGGAGCACAAGTTCATCCAGTACAACAACAGGTGCAGTAGCAATCCAAGCTCCGAGAGCGAAACCAGAGTTGAAGTGTCCAACAGAAAGAGGAAGAAACTCTGAAATGCTGTCAAAGCATTTTGTTTCAATTTGACCAGGAAGGTCATCGTATCTCCAGTTGGGTCATAAAACTACAGGAGAGGAAGAGCGCTGTTCTGTTTTTAATCTGTCCACTGGATGATGATGCATAGGAACCGTCTGCGTTCAAAACACACGCTTAGTCACTTCTGGTTCTACAGACATTCCTCTTTTTTTTTGCTTGTTGTTATTGTTGTATTAGATACCACGCCAGCCTACAGCTGAAGAGAATAAACATACAGGAGCAGGGTCAGTACACTTTCTATGCCCGGAGCAAGTTGACCAACGCTTCCATCACGTTTCAAGTCCAAATGTATCGTAAGTGGCACAAATTCAAACATTTAGGTAGAATTTTTGTATCGCCAACAGCAAACTGATGCATCTTGTTTTTCCTTTTTTTATATATATATAGAGCGACCTGTTGCAGTGGTGAGATGGGAAAATGTGACCACGCTGACCTGCACCTCGTTTGGTTATCCGGCTCCAAGAATCATCTGGTATCAGTGTCTTGGAATACGACCCACGTAAGTACTACACGTCTGTAAAATGATCAGTTCTGAACAAATATAAGAATGTACCGTTAAAGTGTAGTTTGATCCTTTCCTGAATGTGTGATTTATGTTTTTTTGCGATGGCAAAGGTGCAACGAAAGCACCACAGGGTTGCAGTTGGCCGTCCCTCTCACAGCTCCTACTGTGGAGGTCCAGAGGGAGGAGAACGGAGCCGTGGAGGTGGAGAGCGTCCTCACTGTGGGACCCTCCAGACAGAGGATGACTGTAGAGTGTGTGGCTTTTAATCTCGCTGGCATCAGCAGAGATACCTTTGCCATGGAGGTTTCTGGTGAGCATGCTGTTTATTTGCCAAAAACAGGGGTGTGTGTAGAAAGTCTTTGTTGGGGGGCTGGGTAGGGGCACAGAATTCCAAAAAGGGTGGCACGTGTAAATGGGCCCATAACTTTAAAAAAATTTAGTTTTTACAGAATTATAGACTGTTTATCCTAATTTCAATTGCTACCTTAAACAAAATAAAATAAAAATCAGTCAAAGCACAACGTCAATGATACACGTTCATTAATCTTTTTTTTATCAATGTATTAATTGAATTTGATTGTCTCAGCTTGGGGGGGGGGGGTGGCACCTGGGGTGGCCAGTCTTATTGGAAGGGCGACCTGTGTCCCCCTGGGCCCCCTTCTGGACACACCCCTGGCCAAACAGTCAAATTTCTACAAGTCAAAACCTTAATGAAGATTTTTATCTAATTTTTCAGATAAATTCTTCACCACCACCCTGAGTGGAGCTGCAGGACTTCTGGGAATTCTCTTGGTGCTGTTGGTGTTTCTGTTTTACAAATACAAGCAGGTAAATACTATTTGAACAGTGAAGCTGCTGAAGAGTCTCTAAAAGAAAGGAAGCTTTAATGGATTTACTTCATGTTCGGTCATTGTCTTATCAGAAACCCAGGTATGAAATCCGCTGGAAGATTATTGAGGTGACGGATGGAAACAACTACACCTTCATCGACCCCACTCAGCTGCCCTATAACGAGAAGTGGGAGTTCCCCAGAGACAAACTCAAACTAGGTTACAAACATTCAAAAACACAAACTAAAATAATTATAGAACTTTACTTTGATCATCATGAAGGGCTACTGAACATTTTTCTGTGTTTTGACTCCAAAAAGGAAAAATCCTGGGTGCGGGTGCATTCGGAAAGGTTGTAGAAGCCACAGCTTACGGTTTGGGAAAAGAGGATAATGTGATGCGTGTGGCTGTGAAAATGTTAAAAGGTCAGATTTTCTATTTATTACAAAGATTATTTACAGCCCAAGAGACAAATAATTACGTGAAGCACCACCTATTTCAGTGTTTCTATTAAATATATTGTATTAAATGATGTTTTGATGAGATGATCTGTGTTTCTGCAGCCAGTGCTCATTCAGATGAGAGGGAGGCTCTGATGTCTGAGCTGAAGATCCTGAGCCACCTGGGGCATCACAAAAACATCGTCAATCTACTCGGCGCCTGCACTTACGGAGGTCAGGCAGCAAAAACTTGTTTACAAAAGTTTGTTCAGTGCGTGAAAAATCGAGTGTTACGAAATAATTTGCATGAAAAGACTTTTAAAGAACTGTGACGTGGCGCGTTTCCTCCTCAGGACCAGTGCTTGTGATCACCGAGTACTGCAGTCTCGGTGACCTCCTGAACTTTCTCCGCCAGAAGGCAGAGACGTTCGTGAGCTCTGTTATGAATGTTCCTGACTTTGGGGAGGATTGTAGTGACTACAAGAACATCTGTATTCAGAGGCAGTATATCAGGAGGTAGAGCATCGAAAGTAGAACGTAATGACAGCGGATGAATGAAAACTATCCGCTCACTGAGATCTGCTCTCTTATTTAACAGCGACAGCGGGATCTCCAGTGCAGCTTCAGGGAGTTATCTGGAGATGAGACCGACCCAGCTGCCAAATATTGAGCCATTTCATGGTAAACTCATCAACTAAAATGACATTAAACAGCAGCACAAAAATAAAAGCCTTTTTCCCTCTCCTGACCTGGAGCGATGTCTTCTTCCTGTTTCAAAGAGTCTGACTGTGAGGAGACAGGCGACTGGCCGCTGGACATCGATGACTTATTGAGATTCTCCCTCCAAGTGGCTCAGGGTCTCGACTTCCTGGCTGCAAAAAATGTAAGGAATTCCAACTTTATTTTGCAAAATATTATTAGATAAAAGAAGTTGCTTTACTATTCCTAGAAAGGACAATCACACCAAACGCTGAAGAAAACATTTCTATGAAAATACTTTTAGCGTGTGAAATAGAGAGTGGAACACACGCTTGTCACATGCCATGCGTGACGTTTCCCACAAACAGAATTAAAAGGCTAATATTGGATATTTGGTTTCATTTATCAGACGTGGTGACAGTTTCTTATTGGTGGTTAAAGTTTTAGGCTCAGACTTTAAACTGTTTGGTCGAGAAGTGGTGCACAAAATCCTGTTGCTGCTATTTTCAAAAATTCTGAAAACCTGCTCCAACAAATAGAACTTCATCAATAACGGTCCATGAGAAATAACCAAGATCTTTCCTCATTTTACATGCAAATAACTTTTACAAAGCAGCAGCATCTTATTTTACTGTTCTGACAGTCTCACTAACTAGTCCAGTATGCAGCTCGAGGGCTGCTAACCTGCAGGATTTAGATGCTCTTCTGATTCAACACACCTGGTTTGGATGAGCAGACCTCTTCAGAACTTGTTGACACAATGAGAAGGTAATTAAAGCTGCTATACTTGATTTGCATAACAAATTAGCTTAACATGTTTTTTTCATGCCCATTAAAAATGTTTTAACACATCACATAGAAAAATATGTTGTGAAGATTAAAAAAAAAAGAAAAGGAAAAAAAATAATTAAGTGGTTCTCCTGTATTTGTATAAAAACATCAACCAATCAAATGGTTCGGCCCGAAAGTAATGATTGGACAGTTTCTCCAGCCATACGGACTTCAGCATTTATTTGGCTTCTGTGCTCCTAAAAAATTAGTGTTACGTTTCCCCAAAAGCAAAACCCAAGTGTGACTCAGGCTTGTTGTCGTATAATCAGAAAACTAACGAAACAGCTCACAACCACACCCAAACTCCAGAACAAAAGTGTGCAAATGGGTTCTAAAAGGTAGTAATGAGTAAAAAATCCCCACTACTACCCACTGATTCTATTAAAGGATAGACAGAATAATATTAATATGAAGGAAACAATAAACCAAAGGTAGAGATGTGAGGAAAACAAAGGTGTATCTGTTTGTGCAAACTGTAAATGGACCAAGTCTTAAACTCACAGAAAACCAACAATAAATTGACAATCTGATCTCCAAAGTCTCAAAACACTACTGACATGTGCTTTGCAAACTTCCCAAAAAGCCATCTGAGAAAGATTCTGCTCTGCCTTATAAAGCCCTCCCACTGATTCCAACAGCAGGTGTGCTCCTCCTCCCAGGTGGAACCTATGAGTCCCAATCAACTGCAGGAACCATGGTAACCATGGACGAAATTTTGATTTTAGAGGTGGGGGGGACAGAAGTGTTTTTCATAAAACTAATCTTTCAGCTTACTGTGTCCTCCATTGTTTCTTTTAGTTTTCTATTGCTACTTTTAAGCCCAATTTCCTTGGTTTGACTGGTTGTAAAGCATGTAGCCAAACATTATCACCCAATTCTGTGTTTTACCTGAGTCAACATCACACCAACTTAGTAACAATTTTGCCTATTTATGGAATATTATCATTTAATTAGCACCACCTACTGGTGGGCAAGTCAAACTGGCATTACATTTGGGAAGAAAAGGTGTTGAAGGACGGCTGGAACACATTTCTTTGAGTAACTTACAGTTTGACTTCTAAAAAAGTCTCTTATGTCGCCTTTTTTTCTCTTTGACATCATAAACCCAAATGCCGGCCAAACGACAGTTGCACAGCACTCCTGACCGCAGGTTAGCTCGCCACCACACCGGTCTGTCTGTTTGCAGTGTGCAAACAGGCAAGGGGGAGTGACAGCAGAAACAGCCAATCACACAAGAGGAACTGGTAGGCGGGCTAAACTTGGGGAGACGGGCTTCAACTTGAGCGGCCGTTTTCTGCTTGGTCCTAGTGCTCAACCCCTCTCTGTTTAATGTAGCGAAACATTGTTTTTGGACAGTTGCAGAGTACAGGGGACCAAAACGGCCTTTTGAAAAAGTGCAGGGGACATGTCCCCTTTGTCCCCCCCTAAAACTACGTCCATGATGGTAACCAAAACCAAAAAAACAACAATAGACAAAGAATCCCTCCAATTTCATCAAATCAATTAGTTTGCATCTAACAATCCATAACACTGAGACATATTACCGCAGCACACCACTGCTGGGAGTGTTCGCCGCTCTACCATGTCACAGCAGGAGAAACAGCCGCCGGCTGGTTCCGCGTCAGGTTCAGGACAAAGTAACAATTAATGTCAGTTGTTTGCTGTTATATTGTTTTCACTTACCGGTGATTCCGCCATGTTACGGTACTTGAATGAACTGCAGACCAGTGTCTTGCACTCGGTCGTCTTCTGGGTCTGCACGTGTTTCCAAACCTGAGGGGGCGTGGCTTAGAAATTCTACCTCTGTGACTTTGTTGACAGTCTAAGTTAGGCAATTTGAAATCGGGTATATCATCTTTAAATAATTTCAATCAGGTGTGTTGGAGCTGAAAAATATCTAAAACATGAAGGACTGGAGTCTCCTGGCAAAGAGTAATAATAAACAATAGAAGAGTCAGTTAGAGGAATGAATCACTGACTTTTACTATCTGCAACCTTATACTGATATAGAAACACCATCTTAAATTTAATTTGCAGAATGATGCTTTTTCTACAAATTACAAAATTAAACTCGTCATCTGTTTAGTCTGGTTAAACTGTTTGAAATCATTTGTGATTTTTTATGTTTGTACACCCTCACACATAATTCCAGCCATGTTAGAAAAGTTTTGGGCTTTTTGGGAATCACCTTTTTAGAGGTATAAATCTAAAATCCTTTGAGACCCGGTTCAGCTACAAGTCCTACAAAGTTACCCAAATGCCTGCTGGAACAGGTGTGGGCAAAGTCTGAAAATAAGTTTATTCTTCAGTCGTGTTTCATGAATTTACTGAAAGCTTCTAGATGTGCTGGAAGGAAAAAAATGGTGCAAGTAATTATTTAATTATCGATAACAACCAGGATGTATCAGGGTGTACGAATCAAAGAGGGACTGGAAGAAAACGGAAGAAATCGGTGGAGCAGAATGTTGTTTCACGCTAAATGCGCAAAATTGTTTGATCATTGCATTTCAAGTCATATTAAATCAAAGTTTACCCTGATTGGTTTTATTTTGAAGGATTTTTAGGTGAATTTGTGTTTGTTTAGTGTATTCACAGAGACGTCGCTGCTAGAAATGTCCTCCTGACCAACCGCAGAGAAGCAAAGATATGCGACTTCGGCTTGGCTCGTGACATCATGAACGACTCCAACTATGTCGTCAAGGGCAACGTACGTGTTGATAAATCCAGTTTCTCACTGAGCTGCGACTGTTGGCAACAAACTCAACTGCAAACTTCAAAAGGAAGTTCTCAAAATCGCTCAAAATCAGCAGTGTGAGAAACGTGACAACTTTAGAGACGGGCTGGAACTGCAAAACTAAGCTATGAAATCATAAACAAAATTAAAATCTGAACACCACACAAATGTCACGGTTTATTTATAGTTGTGACACACTGTCGTAAGAACCAAATAAATGGAATTCACGCTGAAAATTTGCGGATTTTAGTCGCCAACCATCGAAGCCCAGTGAGATAAATCCTTAACAAGAAGATATTACACTTACAGAAAAGGTTGAACTTGTTTTTGTTTGAAGGCCCGTCTGCCGGTGAAGTGGATGGCTCCAGAGAGCATCTTTGACTGCGTCTACACCGTTCAGAGTGACGTCTGGTCTTACGGCATCCTCTTATGGGAGATTTTCTCTTTAGGTTACGACATTTGCAACTCCATGCATTTATTTAATGATTTTCCCTGCAAAAATAATCAAAATAAATCAACATATTATCTTCTTATCAGGCCAGAGCCCATACCCGAGCATGGCCGTGGACTCGAGGTTCTACAAGATGGTAAAACGCGGCTATCAGATGACCCAACCGGACTTTGCTCCTCTGGAAGTGTAAGCTTTACATTTTATTATCAGACTGCGAAGGATCCTACTTGCTGCACCCTCTTACATCATCAGATGCGATTTACTGCAGCATCAAGTGACTCTCAGCAGGGTGTTTTTTTATAATTAATTCAGACGTAATAGTTGCCTTTTAGCTCTTACTTTATCAGTCTGGGAGCCGCGGCGGTCATGATGCTGCGGTAACGCTCGCATGGAACTGGTAAAATAACAAGCAGCGACTTTTTTACCAGTAATTTGTAAAGAAGTCGACTCCAACATGAAACAGCTCAGTGTCCAAATGTTTATCACAGTCAAACAAAGACACCTTTTTTCCCTCCTCCTTCTTCTTCTTCTTCTTCTTCTTCTTCTGCCCTCTGGCTTATCTCACATCTGAAATTACTCATAAATGAGGTAACCTTAATTTTTCTCTCAACCTTCAACTCCGAGCTGAAGAAGTGAGAGAATACAGTGTTTCTCTCAGTATATCAGCCTGTGACATCTGTGTGTACTGATTTAGCACAGCTGTCACACCACCCAGAATTAACCACGCTGTGGAAACGGAGGGGACTGAATCTGAGTCAGGGCCGAATCATCTGCTGTGAGTCAGGCCTCAGTTCTGCCTGTTTGCCACATGATCTCCAAGCCAGGAAGCCATGTAACTGCTATTTCATGGAAGCAGAATGAGACTTAAGGGCCAGAGGTTCTTATGAACGAGCCTCTATTATCCAACTGCGTCACCGCCTCTAAAAAAGCTTCTCATTATTGGTTCTCCTTGATTTAATGGAGTTTTCGTGACTTTACCCACAGACGGTTCTTTTCTCTCTTGATCCAGGTACAACATCATGAAGATGTGCTGGGATCTGGAGCCCACGAAGCGTCCAACGTTTAGCAAAATCAGTCAGATGATAGACAAATTGCTTGGGGACCAGGATGAGCAGGAGGAACAGGTGAGTTAGCATCAAGCAGGACTTCATGAGTCCAGTCGGGTTTATATTAGTAATAAAACGGGCTGTTCTAGACAAAATATCCCGAAGAAATTGTGGTTTCTTTTATCCAATCCTCCAAAAGGAAAGTAATGATTCTGAAGTGTGGCCAAATCGATTAAATGGAGTGGACTAGTTGGTGCCGAAGGGCATGACAACCTCAAAATAACTTGCACTTTGTCCTACATGAACATTTTCCTCTGTTCAGATTCTGGTACTCAGATGGAACAGAGCTCAACCCTCCTTCCTCTTCCTCAGGTCATCTACCAGAATGTGCAGCAGGACGCCACAGGAGACGACGCGGACAGCAAGACCAAGTGCTGCGACGGCCCTCGTGACGAGTCTTGTGACCAGGAGGAAGAGCAGCAGCCTCTGATGAAGACCAAAAACAACTACCAGTTCTGTTGAAAGACTCAAACCAACGACGCATCAGTAAAACCCCTTCTTCATCAGGAGCCGCAGCTCGTGGCTGAAGCACTTTGCGGAGCTGCGAGCTGTCGCCCTCTCACTCATTTCATTGTTTTCGCCTGTTGTCCAGACAGACCAGCGACTGCAGCAAAGCATGTGACTCTCCGCTGTGCAGACCATGACGAGAAAATACCACTGCAGACATGAAAGGAGGAAACATGTCACCCACCACAGAGCTCTCGTTTTATTAGAAATACTGTCTCAGTGGATTCTTCATTAGCAACTGCTTTTTCATGTGTCTCCTCTTATCTGATTATGTTATCTAATATAATGTTCTTTATTACTGCCTGATCAGAAGGTTGTTTTTGCTGAGATTCAAGGATCATCTCCTTTTTATCATTTTATTGCATGTAGAGTCACTCAGAAGAAGCAGCTCAATAGTCACGATCACTGAATTAAACCGACTTGATCCATTATTCGCTCTACTCATGTTGGCTTTTGTTCTCTAATCCTTATACTGTAACAGAACGTCTGAAGTGCAAATCTGTTTAGAACTCCTGATTCAAGCATGTCAGGACAACTGAAGTGAAAGAAAAGAACGACTGTCTCGACTTCGGTCACGGCTGGGTAACTTGCGACACACTTATTGTGACTGTTTTGCAACATGTGATTGTTCTGCTTCGGTTTAATTAATTTGGCAGCGTGATTCAGAAGCAGGGAACAATCTGTGGCTCCATTCTGGACCAGATGAACAACAATGTGAAGTTTTTTTTTTCTTTGTTTTCCAGGCAGAATTGAATCTTCTCATGTTAAAAATGTCTGTATGTAGCAGTCAGCCTTCACTGCCAACTGGATAATGATTTTTTTTTGTTTTGTTTTGTATTAGAACGACTTATAAGCTATGTGAGTGAGGCAAATTGTGTGGCGTCCAGTGTGAATGAAACACAAGTGAGGTGTTTCATAGTGTACATATATATAAATATATATATATATATATATCAAAAATCAAGAATGATCTTTATTTTCACTAAAATGTTTTCGATTGTAGCGCATCAGTATTTTTATGTGTGTTTTGTGCTAATCAATGCAAAAAGCAGCTAATGCAATCATTAGAAAACTGTTTAGGTGTTAAATAAAGCTTTACTATTCAAAATCCAGTTTCCAATTAGAGTTTGTGTTTAATATAAAACAGTTGCAGGACCTTTTTTTTTGTTTTTTGGTGAATCTCTGAAGTGATAGGAACTGTGTGTTCGTCTCTCCTCACTTCCTGTTTTCTGCTGGATATCATCCAATCTGCATTTCCTCTGGAACGTTTCCCACAAAATGTGTGAATGTTGCGTAACTCGTAAGTGTGTGTAGGGAAGTATCGATGTTCTTATTGATCGAAAGCGTCTTCTTGTTTAAACTGGATTTGTTTTAAGCAGCGAATGATTTACAGATAATTCAGTTTTTAATAGGATGTCATGAAGTTAAAATGTCACTGAGTTTGATTGAGATAAGTTCTTCTGATCTTTCTGTGTGTGATGGACTGGCGACCTGTCCAGGTGTGACCCCGCCTCTCGCCCACTGACTGCTGCAGACCAGCTCGCTGTGATCCTGAACAGGAACAAGCGTATGGAATTAAATTTCAGTCAAAAAGGTTAAGCGTGATTTTCTGCAGCGCGCACGCGTATTTAACCGTGCGCGCGCGTCTCCGCACGTGTGCGCGGGCGTGCAATCCACAGCACGCGCGTGAATTCACTTGCGAAGACGCGCGCGCACGGTTAAATACACGTGCGCGCTGCAGAAAATCACGCTTAACCTTTTTGACTGAAATTTAATTCCATACAAGCGGGAAGAGAAAATGACTGCTGGATCTTTCTATCAGCTGATGTGTCAAACAGTTTAACTCAGCATGTGGGTTTTTCTTCTAAACCTCAAAACTGCTCCAAAACCCTTAACCTTGTATAAACATGAGCACAAACAAATATTCCTGGACCTTAATTTTGCTTAGACTCAAAAAATGTACAAGATTTTTACAGGTAAAAAGTTCATACATGCTGAATGTTTATTTACACTATATTACCAAAAGTATTCGCTCACCTGCCTTTACTCATACTATGAACTGAAGTGCCATCCCATTTCTAACCCATAGAGTTCAATATGATGTCGGTCCACCTTTTGCAGCTATTACAGCTTCAGCTCTTCTGGGAAGGCTGTCCACAAGGTTGAGGAGAGTGTTTATAGGGATTTTTGACCATTCTTCCAAAAGTGCATTGGTGAGGTCACACACTGATGTTGGTCGAGAAGGCCTGGCTCTCAGTCTCCGCTCCAATTCATCCCAAAGGTGTTCTATCGGGTTCAGGTCAGGACTCTGTGCAGGCCAGTCAAGTTCATCCACACCAGACTCTGTCATCCATGTCTTTATGGACCTTACTTTGTGCACTGGTGCACAGTCATGTTGGAAGAGGAAACTGTTCCCACAAGGTTGGGAGCATGGAATTGTCCAAAATACTTTGGTATCCTGAAGCATTCAAAGTTCCTTTCACTGGAACTAAGGGGCCAAGCCCAGTTCCTGAAAAACAACCCCACACCATAATTCCTCCTCCACCAAATTTCACAGTCGGCACAATGCAGTCTGAAATGTACCGTTCTCCTGGTAACCTCCAAACCCAGACTCGTCCATCAGATTGCCAAATGGAAAAGCGTGATTCATCACTCCAGAGAACGCGTCTCCGCTGCTCTAGAGGCCAGTGGCGGCGTGCTTTACACCATTGCATCCGACGCTTTGCTTTGCACTTGGTGATGTGTGGCTTGGCTGCAGCTGCTCGGCCATGGAAACCCATTCCATGAAGCTCTCTGCGTACTGTACTTGGGCTAATCTGAAGGTCACATGAAGTTTGTAGCTCTGTAGCAATTGACTGTGCAGAAAGTCGGCGACCTCTTTGCACTATGAGCTTCAGCTGACCCCTCTCCGTCACTTTACGTGGCGTACCACTTCGTGGCTGAGTTGCTGTTGTTCCCAAACGCTTCCATTTTGTTATAATAGAGCTGACAGTTGACTGTGGAATATTTAGGAGCGAGGACATTTCACGACTGGATTTGTTGCACAGGTGGCATCTTATGAAAGTTCCACGCTGGAATTCACTGAGCTCCTGAGAGCGGGCCATTCTTTCACAAATGTCTTGCTTCACAGTCTGCATGCCTGAGTGCTTGACTTTATACACCTGTGGCCAGGCCAAGTGATTAGGACACCTGATTCTGATCATTTGAATGGGTGAGCCAATACTTTTGGTAATATAGTGTACATAGCTGAAGACGTGCATGTAGATATTCTTCACTCTCAGAAATAAAGGTATGAGACAAGAACATTTTCGTACCTATCGGTACACTTTTTTAAACATTCCCTCAAAAGTACAATGTTGGTATTTAAAAGGTTAGAAGTGTCCCTTTGAGAGTTCAAATTGATATAAAGTACAACTTTATACCATTTCAAGTTACTGGACAGGCCAAAGCTAATCTCCATTTTATTAATTTCCATCCATCATTTTTAATATTATGTTTTAAATGTTGGTTTTAGTCTTTAAAAAGTGACATAATTTTACTGTTTTACTGGAACAACTTCATCAGGTATAAAAATGGACCTGGACTAGAGGCATTAGCGGAACAAATCAGAGCCGGGCGGGGGGCGCACCGTCCCCCCAGCCCCCCGGAGCCCCGCCCCTGACCAGAGGATACAGGAACGTCTCTCAAAAAGGAACAACCCCAGAATTTTTACCCTTTTAGTTACAGTTTGTTCCCCTTATTTTTGAGAGTGTTGAGTGTCAGTCGTTATCTGAACCTGCTGATGGTGCGTTCCAGTCGTCCTGTTCAGGGTCGCGGGGAGTTGATGTCTATCTCCAGCTGTCATTGGATGAGAGGCGGGATCACACCTGGACAGGTCACCCATCCATCACAGGGCCACATATAGACAATTACTCACACACACACACACACACACACAAGTGTGTTTTGTTATCCTTATGGGGACCGTCCATTGACTTCCATTGATTTTAGTAACTAGATTTATACCTAACCCAAACCCTTTTCCTAACCTTAACCATTACTGATCTATAACTAACCCTAAGACTAACTAAAACTCTATTCACACCATACCTATAAACCTAACCCCTAACCCTAAAAAGGGGAGTCCCCCTCATGGGGATCAGGCTTCTGTCCCCACAAGAACCCTTAGACCCCAGAAAGATAGTAAAAGTCAGGAAACTGGTCCTCAGGAGGTCAGAAATACAAACCCCCCCCCCACACACACACACACACACACACACAAAGGGACCATTTAGATTTGCCAATTAACCTGATGGATATTTCTGGTCTGTGTGAGGAAGCATGATCTGTCTGTCAGAGGGTGAATGACTCTCAGCTACTACCATCTGTGACTGTAAAACACTTTGATTTGCAGCCATTTTTATGGTTGCTAAGGTCGATTAGCTGAGGTTTAGATTTACATCTAATGAAGACTTCCTGAGTTTCAGTAAAATCCATTCAGCAGCTCATGAGATGTTCGAGGAACAGAAAGACGTCTGGAGAAAAGATGTTGGTCAGTTTGTAGCNACACACACACACACACACACACACACACACACACAAGTGTGTTTTGTTATCCTTATGGGGACCGTCCATTGACTTCCATTGATTTTAGTAACTAGATTTATACCTAACCCAAACCCTTTTCCTAACCTTAACCATTACTGATCTATAACTAACCCTAAGACTAACTAAAACTCTATTCACACCATACCTATAAACCTAACCCCTAACCCTAAAAAGGGGAGTCCCCCTCATGGGGATCAGGCTTCGGTCCCCACAAGAACCCTCAGACCTCAGAAAGTTGCAAACACCACATTTAGCTTCATATCTGTAATATTGACTCATTTATAGCCATTTTTAAGATCAATAATGTTGATTAGCTGTGGCAGCCAACTGAAATTTGATTGATCCCAAAAGTTAATCAATTGTAGGTGGATATTTCTGAAAGATTTCCCACGTTTTATTCAAATCCATCAAGTGGTTCATGAGATATTTCCTAACAGACATAAATAAAACCATCATTGTGATAATGTGAGGCAAGATCAGACAAATACCAAACAGAAACTCTGTGAAGAATTAGAAGTTTTTACATTTGACAGCAACATTTTGTTTGTAGATTACAGTGAACAGCAACCAGATCAGTTAATTAGTAAAAAAACAAAAAGGATTAACTAACTCTGATCAGCTGATTTACAACAGTCCGTTATCAATAAACATGTCATCACTTGGTTCATTTTTTTATCCCATTAACTCATAAAGTAAATAAATGTGACATTTTTAGTCATTTAGGATCTTATTTTATGTGATTTTATTGACGACTCAGAGGCTCTAAGTCAAGTTTTATATAATTTGACCATTTTGTCACAAAAAAAACAATTAACAGATTATTTTACAACTATTTTTTATATAAGTAGTTTTTTTATGCACAAATTTTACATATAAATTCTTATAAAGTTAAAAGGTAACATAGTTTTAGAAAAGGTGCAACAATTTCAGAACTATTCTAAGTGTGACTGGACAAATAATAAATTTTAAAAGATAAATAACGTGCAAGTTTCAAAAACGGACCAAGATCTGTTAAAGATTCAGACTTTTTCCCTCCAGCTCAGAAAGTCACCAGGAATCACGTGAAATTGACAGAAACGTGTTACAACCCTGTATAAACTGTTGAGCATGGAGGTGGTAGCATCATGATCTGGGTCCATTTGCTACAAGTGAAACTGGAAGATTTAATCACAGGATTTAATGAGAGACTTTGTGATTCTTTACAACTTAATCTAGATTTTTTCAGCAGACAGTTGAAAACAGGACAGCAAAGTGCTCAAACAGCAACGTGAGACATTAGAACTGGCTGTGGAATAGTTAGAATAGGAAAACATTTGGGAAGGAAGCCGTTACTAAAGTACTGAACCGTTAAACTTTCCTCAGATCAAGAAAATCCATGGTGGATTATTAATTTTCCTTTTGATCTTTTGGGACTTTTCTGCTCCACAAGCTTCCCATAAGACGTCCACGTGGTTCTTCAGCTGTTTCTTGATCCATTTAAAACCTCTGGAGCCTCATTAGTCTGAATAACCCACATGAACGTTACCTGCGAGCAGCTTGTCTGTAAGAACTAGAACTGCTGTTCATACTGAAAACACTGTATCACAAACATTATCATGCAGGTTAAAGACGAGTCCTACACCCTCACATCGAGGTTTCAACCAATGATATTCTCCTAAAGGCCATAAGGAGGTAAATGTGTAAAACATCTCAAATAAAAAAAACAAAGAAATATTTTAATAGTAGATAATAAAAGCCTGTTTACATTCAGTAGATTTATAGAACATGTTCTTTAAACTGGAAGGAAAAACACTTATTTAAACAGGTTATGTTAAAATTCAGTCTGCATCCTCTTGGTTTACACTTCTTCATTCTTCAGATATATATTAATTAGCTTTATGTTCGACTTTTCAACCTGAAAAAATAGATTTGAAGTTGGAGTTTTTGGGAGTAAATGCTACTGAGCACTCCGTCTGCAGACTGGAGCCTCTCGTGTTGAACCTGCTGTCAGTCAACAGGTTTGTGTTCAGTGTTAAACTTCTTTATTCCGTGATGTGAAGGATCACGTAGACCCGTTTCAGAGTTCATGTCTCTTCTTGTTTGATTCAGTATCTTCGTCACCATCTCCTTCATCATCCTCTCACTCGGTGTTGATCTGTGCTACTCCCAGTCTGTACAAAGCGTCCCGGATCACCACCTCCCCGGGCTGACAGGCCTTCACCACCTGGTTGATCTGCTGGTTAACGATGTCCCTGCTGGTTAGGAAGTCCACCAGCCGGTTGTACAGGTAGTAATTAGCTGCGTTGCTGAAAGTCACGGGCGTCTCTCTCGCTGATGAAAACGCCTCTGATGTTTCCTGAGAGTCGCTCTCGTGTGTTTCGGTCCGCTCTTCCAGTTGTTCGTGTCTCTGATTCTGATCTTCCTTCTTTATGACCAGGTCTGTGGTCAGACCGACCCAGGTCTCCAGGTCCCTGCAGAGGGTCATGGAGTGGTGCTCTAAAGCAGGAGGGTCACCTGAGTTGACTGGAGACTGAACCAGCCAACAGGACAGAGACTTGGTGATCGGGTGGACCTGCTGACTCTCAGCCACCAGCGACAGGTCAGCGCTGTACGGCTGATCTCGGAGCTCAGGACACGAAACGAACTGAAACAGAAACACGACAGTTCCACTCTGAAGACAGTGAATCTTTACCAAAGAAAGAAAAACAAAGTCTTGTTGAAGTTCGTTCCAAAACTCAGATCTGTATCTTTATGGATCACCAACCTGCGTCTTTTCAAAGGGGTCAGAGAAGCAGCCTTGGTTCTTGCCCCACATCTGGATCGCCACCTCTGGATACTGCAAGTCCGTGCAAAGAGCTACCTGACGGGGACAATCGCAGACGTAGACTGGAGGCCAGTAACGTGAGGACAGCAGCAGGTCCACGTGGTCTCGAGCCGTCTCTCCTCTGACTAGATACTTGGAGGAACAAACCACCTGATGGAGGACAGAAACAGTTTCAGTGCGTTTAAACCCAAAAGAGACAATTTTTTAATTTCAATTCTTTTAATAAACATTAAAAACTACAATGATTTTTGCATAAGCAGCTTTAAAATGCTCCACTGCTGCAGCGCTGAGGTCCAGAACTCCTAAAAAACATCATCTAAGATGAAAAAGAAGATCAAACATTCAACAATGTTCCTGTTAGTTTGATGTTTTTTACCTTGTGGGGACAGACTTTATACAGTTTACCAGCCGTGAGGTGAGTCGGGGGCTGCGGGGCTGTCGGGAGACCACCGTGAACACGTGTGTACAGGTCGATCAGAGACGCCAGCAGCTCGTTCTAACAGGAGACAGAAGGATTTACACCAACTCCACAGAGACGTGAGAAAACAACACGCGGCGATAACATGAACTCGTATATACCATGTGATACAAACTGTAAACAGATAAATTCATCTGTAACAATTAAAATGGGATTAATACACGTCATGTGATCGATGCAAGTCCTGAGGATCAGGTGGTACGTAACGCTAACACACACCTTGGTGGAACCTGGCGCGATGCTAACGCCACAGCGCTCCAGGATCGTTCTCAGCTCTTCCTTTTCGAGTTCTTCGATCTTATCGAGTCTCAGCTGACCGTCGTGAACGAGACGAACCAAAACCGACGGATCACCTGAAGGTTTGAGAGAAAGATGAACAGATTTCAGACTGACGTCATGTTGTTGTTGGTTTAGTGGGATGTCGTACCTGAAGGCTGCTGAATGTGCAGCTGAAGTTTGTCCTTCTCTGTGTTGATAACAGTGGGGCTCCTCAACAAAGGAGGTGCAAAGGGGGCGATAATGGAAGCGTCCATCCGAGTTATGGAGACGTCAGCGGGGAAAGCTGCCTGCTCGATGGCTTCGCCCTCCATAGTCAGCCAGAAGTCGTCCACATGTACTTCATCTGAGATGGAAGACTCGGGCCAGGTGAACTGTAGCGACACGACAGCTCAGTCTGATAAACAACATGCTCACACGTTTATTATCTCTTATATACAATCATCACCTCCACGTTCCGGAGCTCCAGGACGTTGCTCCTGCACCTCTGTGCGATCTCCAGTTTGGGAGCAACGCCGCAAATGCCGCAGATCATGTCGTTGTAATCCCTCACTGTCAGACACTCGAAGGCCCAGTAGCCGCCGAGGAGAAGCTCCTGAATTTGAGAGGATTCTTCCGGGCTGAGCGTGTGAACCGGATGAGTCGGGATGTTCTGGAAAACGGACTCGGCAGCTTCAGAAGGCGACTGGCCCAGCCTGATGCCGGCCCGGATCTTCAGGAACAAATCGATGCTGACGAGCAGTCGGTTCCCAACGTTGAACACACCTGAAGAAAACATCATAAAAAGACTCATGACGACCAGCTTAGACTAACACATGAACACTACAGGTCTGTTTCACCACGTGGCGATGACATAAACTACTAACAGGATTATTTTAAAATATAAAATAACTTCTGACTGAATATAAAACGCCAACAAACACAATGTTTAGAAGCTGCTGTGGCGCCCCCTTATGGCCAACAAAGAGAAGCACAACCACAGTTAAACAGCTGAGAAAATGTGTTTTCTAAGCTGATACAGGTTGATCATCAAACAGATTACTGATTAAACTGGAAGTGTGTGTGTGTGGGGGGGGGGGTTGTATTTCTGACCTCCTGAGGACCAGTTTCCTGACTTTTACTATCTTTCTGGGGTCCGAGGGTTCTTGTGGGGACCGAAGCCTGGTCCCCATGAGGGGGACTCCCCTTTTTAGGGTTAGGGGTTAGGTTTATAGGTATGGTGTGAATAGAGTTTTAGTTAGTCTTAGGGTTAGTTATAGATCAGTAATGGTTAAGGTTAGGAAAAGGGTTTGGGTTAGGTATAAATCTAGTTACTAAAATCAATGGAAGTCAATGGACGGTCCCCATAAGGATAACAAAACACACTTGTGGGTGTGTGTGTGTGTGTGTGTGTGTGTGTGTGTGTGTGTGTGTGTGTGTGTGTGTGTGTGTGTGGGTGTGTGTGTGTGTGTGTGTGTGTGTGTGTGTGTGTGGGTTTGTATTTCTGACCTCCTGAGGACCAGTTTCCTGACTTTTACTATCTTTCTGGGGTCCGAGGGTTCTTGTGGGGACCGAAGCCTGGTCCCCATGAGGGGGACTCCCCTTTTTAGGGTTAGGGGTTAGGTTTATAGGTATGGTGTGAATAGAGTTTTAGTTAGTCTTAGGGTTAGTTATAGATCAGTAATGGTTAAGGTTAGTAAAAGGGTTTGGGTTAGGTATAAATCTAGTTACTAAAATCAATGGAAGTCAATGGACGGTCCCCATAAGGATAACAAAACACACTTGTGGGTGTGTGTGTGTGTGTGTGTGTGTGTGTGTGTGTGTGTGTGTGTGTGTGTGTGTGTGTGTGTGTGTGTGTGTGTGTGTGTGTGTGTGTGTGTGTGTGTGTGTGTGTGTGTGTGTGTATTTACCTGAAGGCAGGTCGGTGAAGCTGTGCAGAGCCAAACACTGCAGATTGAGACACACCTTGAGCTGAAGAGTCACTGTTTGCATCAGAGTCTCAGTGATCAGCCAGCAGTCCTCCAGACCTGCAACAGTACTAGAACACACAAACAGGAAGACACACGATGAGGCTGGTTAGGAAACAAACACGAGACGTGACGGGAGCACGATGGCCGACGGCTCCTCTCACCTCGTCCCTCCTTTAAACAGAGGGGAGTTACACAAGCCGCAGTGAGTGGCTGATGATTCGAAGCACCGCGGCCAACCCGACTCGACCAGCGTCTCCGTCTCTCCGCCGGTCTCCTGATCGTCCGTCTGAATCAAGATAATCTTCAGACTGTTGAGCTCCTGGATGAGGGCGAGTGTTTCCTGGAGCTCGGCCTCGCTCTCTGGAATCTGCAGCGAACTGCGAAGGAGCTGGACGGTACTTTGGCGCTGGACGTCCTTCTGAGCGGGACTAAGTTCCTGATACGGATCCAGTAAAGTCTGAGACTGAGAAGGCAAACAAAAAAAACAAACGGGTGTCATTTAAATTTAACCACGTAAATCAAGCAAAAGAATAGAGACGATTTAACGTTCCAGAACTTTGAACATTCGATGTAAAAAGATTTCAAAATAAAACAAAAAATGAACATACAAAACGTGTCATTATCGATATGGATTTGAAAACATCACAGACGTTTAGGGACTGTAGTTCAAACTAAAAAGCAGCAGCTGCATCAACGACCTGGACGTAAGACTTCTCGTACCTTTTTAACTTTGCTGTTCTTCTGGGTCAGCTCGCTGCTACATTTTGGGCAAACCGCAGGTTTATGTCTGTTCTTATAAATATAATCACATGATGGGTTCTTACAGTGACCTCTGCCTCGTCCTGTGGACAGCCCCAAATCCTAACGTGAGACACAAATCCAGCAAATTCTTATTACATAGAAGAACACGCAAAAATACAATGACGTTTTAACATCAATCATAAAGAAATGAGTTTGTATACTTACAAAACTGGAAGCTGCTTGTTGCTTGAAAGGCACGACGGACACGACGTTCACCCGTCCATCGGTCACTGAAGACGGAGCAGCAGAATCCTGCAGAGAGACAAGAAGAACTGGACTCAATCGCAGCTTCTATAGGTCTTTTATTTTTAGAATCTGTGTCAATGTGTTAACCTGGGTGACTGCGGTTGTGGAGACGTTCTGACCGAGCTGTTTTAACGTGTTGGGTTTGAGAACTGAACAAGTCTCACAAGACACTGCGGTTAGAAAAACAACCACATCAACAAAAACCTCCGAAAACACATCTGATCTTAGATATTATTAACTGTCCTGTTTCACGTTCTAATACAACAACAAGTATAGAAAATAAAATGCAATGTATAATACCAGTGGAAGACTTGTTGTTCATGACGCCCAGTAGTTTGTCTTTGTCCGGCGGGACAGATAAGATTTGAATAAACGCACCGCCTGAAACACAAACATTAGTTCAGTAACAGCTTCTTTTAACACAAATAAAAACCACTTCCTGTGTGTTTTATATAAAATGTCACCTGTGTTGTATAGAGCTGGAAGGATTGGTCTCACGGGCCTCTTCTGCAGGATGGTGCTGCAGTTCTTACTGCGAGTCAGAGCCGCTTTAGGTTTGTCTTTCACGTCTCTACTTAATGACAGAGGGAAAAAAACATTCAGTTAAACAGCTGCAACAGTCAGAAAGGTGAAAATAATTCATAAAAATCCATTTTATGCCACTAAATCTCACTTTGTTTGAGAACACAGTGTCGTGCTGCTGCCCTCTAGTGGAGATCCACCTGGTACTGCATGCTGCTTTTTGGCAAACCCCTGACCTCGCGCTCCCTTTTTCCTCCCACCACAGTTTGTTTTACTGACATCAGCATTTCCCCCCGAAGCAGGTGATGGTGTGACTTCCCCGCTTACATTACGCTCGCTTTCAGTCGTCCCTGGCAACCGCTTGGACGGAGACCCCGTCTCTTGCGTTCGTTTCGCCTGATGAAAAGCAGTCGTGTGTAACGTCCCCGAGTCCCACAGAGAAGTGCATGAAAACTGAGGGATGTTTTGTCACTTACAGAAGGTATCCATTTTCCACCCAAGTGGATTCCACATTCAGGACACGCGGGGGGCTTGTGACGAGTGACGTAGACGAATGAACAGCCTGGATTTAGACAACGCCCCCGACCTCTCCTTGTATATGTCTTCAAAGACTGCAACAAAGAAGAAATAAAATGAATCTACCGCACAAATAAACTCTACAGTGTTCATTAAAAATAAATAGAAGAAATAAAGTGGGTGTTTGCCATTTTATAAGCAGGTTTTGCAGTTTGCTGTGATTTGGCTCCTAAAGAGATCATCATCACTGGGCGCAAAGAGCTGACGATCACAGACTGAGGCTCCAACAGGTTCTGGAACAAAGAAGAAATGAGCAATACACAGTTCTGCAATTTAACTGAGGAGTTATAAAAGTCCTAATAGCATTAGAAGGATATGTAAAGTGCAGTTTTACCTGCGTAGGTACGATGGACACCACCTGTGTAGTTTCTCCTTGTGTCTGCTGCAGCACCGCTCCACCGTGACCGCCATCAGGAACTCCTGTCTCATTTCTTTTCAGTGTGACACCATTTACCATAAAGTTAGTGGAGCCCTGTGAAACTGGAGTGTTTGTGGAGTTCACGGTTTTGGATGATGATGTCATCATTTCCTCTCCAGCATCATTAGCAACATGATGCTCTGAAAAATCCACCTCAGTGGTCAAACCAGCAGGCAGCAGCTGAGAGTCCTGGGCAACGGAGACAGAGTTCAAACCTCCATCAACCGAAAAGTCCAGAGATCCGACGCTCATCTCGGACCGAGAGCCTCCGGGCTGACGATGTGAGATGATGCCTCTCGGTAAGATGAAGCAGTTGGCTCGGGGCAGGATTTTACGGAAGCCTGGTAGATGTTTGGAAGGGCTGAGAGATGACTGAGAGAAACAAAATACAATCAGCGATTTCTTTAAAATCCTTCCATCATCCCAATTTTTAATAAGAATGAAAAATCAGTTTTGTCTTTGCTGTGAGGCTCATGAGTAAATTTGTTATTAGTTTATCCACAAATTAAATCTCGTCTCTTATCGACACGAGTGCTGGGAAACGTTTCAGCCCTGCCAGACTGGGAGAACCTCACTAAGGGATTTTATCACCACAGTTGCTACTTTAAATCAGTCCCTAATACTTAAATTACATTATCTGACAAAAACTAATGATGTGAAGTTGCATTTTTTCTTTCAATTTAAGGGCAATAAACTGATTTCACAATTTTATCCTGAGCTCTTATAGACTGTGTCTTATCTACAGAATGGGAACAGGAATATTTATGCAGTTTACCAGAAACTTCACAGCTGATCAGATGCACTTGTTTGTCTGTCAATATACAAAA
This sequence comes from Pachypanchax playfairii, assembly GCA_006937955.1. Lineage (NCBI taxonomy): Eukaryota > Metazoa > Chordata > Actinopteri > Cyprinodontiformes > Aplocheilidae > Pachypanchax > Pachypanchax playfairii. The sequence goes on along the minus strand of SSNP01000056.1, from coordinate 2,240,318 downwards.
ATATGTGTCTGTAACTTACTGTGTCGATGCCCTCCTTCTCCAGCTTGGCTCTCTCCAGGTAGTAGCTTTTCTCTGCCACACTGAGTCGTTTCCAGCTCTCGCTGATTCTTTTGTTGACCTCTGACTGTGGCAAACTCTGGCTTCCAAGCTGCATCATCTGATGGATGTCAAAGTAGTACAGCAGGTAGGCAGAACTGAAAACACACAGGAAAGTCCACATTTCTATGATTAAAACACAACAAAAGGAGACCGTTTTAGTCAATCATTAATTTGTGTTTGGAAGCTTTTTAGGTTGTATTTATCTCACCGAGGCTTCTTGGGTCTCTCGAGATTCACTTCCTGAGCTTTTCCCTTCCTCTTTTTAGGAGTAATCACATCCATTTGGGTGTAGAGGCTCTCAACTTCTTCAGTCACTTTCACGACTTCTAACACCTCTTGTTTGTCCATGTTCTCCAGAGATCTAGTACACACAGGATCCCATGTCAACAAAAAGGACAACTACAGACTCATTGTATCAACTCAGTCGGAGCAAATAAGACCCTAATCTGTGTGTAAAATATTACTACAACACTAAGTGGGTGAGTGTCGGTGATAAATCAACGTTTTTAAAGTGTGAATCCTGGATTTTTTGGGTGCATTCTGGCAAAAGTGGGAACATACTGACGATGGATTGACAGACACTTGCAATAAGGTCTAATAGGGTCTTAAAGTTCGGACAGTTGGTGAATTTATACGCAGCAAAAAGTGTCAACTAAACCAAAGAAGTTGCATGTAAAACACTGCTGATTCCCTGCTTTAAACCCAGGTTTAATGGCGTGTGCTAATACTGCCTGCAGACTCGGTCAGTTATCCAATGAAATGCCTTCTTGTTGAAACCTTCCTTACGTTCACCCGCAGCTGCAGAAACGGCTCTAAAACAGTCACTGAGAGTCGCCAGAGAAGCCGAGCGTTGTGTCGACGTTAACTAATGCTGGAAGTTTTCTTTCCTTCATGTTTCAGCGAGGATTTACGGTGTAAAAATGGCTACAAAAGCCGAAAAGTAACCTCGTTCCTCCTTGTCTTGTAGGAAAAAAACATGGCGGTTTGTTGCCATGCTGGTCAACCAATCAGCTGCCGTGATAGTGGTGTACGGGCCAATCACAAAAGACGTTTCTGACACGTGAAACTAACGCTTGGAACGTAAGTAGCGTTTGTGGCCATGGGACATCACAACGTCTCTGACAGAGTTAAATGTTCTCTGTGGAATATCAATAAACTCTCAGAAATACATTTATAAAATATTAATTTTTTTCTGTTGAATAAAAAATACAACTAAACACAGGGGAACAGGTAGATTATGAGGTATTAAAATCATAAATACACATGCAGTTACTAGGGCATTAATATTTTTTTTGACAGATTTTATGTAGATCTATTAAACAGTAAACAGCACGCAGTGTTGAGATTATCATTCATAACCCAATTTTCAATAAATAGTCTTGAATAAATCAGGATTTATTTAGGACTTCCTTCTAATTTCAGACTAAAGAATTAAGATTGGCATATAAATGGAACATATTTACTAATGTAGATTGTTTTTCACCCTGCACGGTAGAGCAGTGGATAGCACTATTGCCCTGAAGAAGATCCTGGGTTTGAAACCAGACCAGGACCTTTCTGCAGGGAGTTTGCATGTTCTCCACATGTGGGTTTTCTCTGATTTCCTCCCACAGAACAAAAATATACATGAGGTTAATTGGCAGATCAAACTGACCCTCCAGTGGTTAGTGGTGGTGCCCATCATGTACGTGGTTGGTTTCACTGATGACCACTTGAGACAAACACCAGGTCCCTGCAACACTGAACAGTAACAAGCAGATACAGGTTACTGCAATGACTCTCTAAAGAAAAACTGAGTTACTACAACAGCTAATTTCCCTTCATAGAATAATAAAATATGTTTGAATTGAACTTTGGATTTGAATTTAGTTTATCTTCTGTTCAGGTGGACTTTGCAAATTTGGTCAAATAACTTTTCTATATATCTCAGAATTTACTGTCAGAAAGGCATTAGGTTTTTTTTTTTTTCTGTGTTGAAGTATTTTTATTATAAGAACATAAAGGTTATTGCACGATCTGTATCTCTGATGCTTTTATAAGTAACTGTTAAAGTGGAATCGCTGTCAATGTTTCTTTTTATACTAAATGGGCTGAATATGACCATGGCTCGCTAAATAAGAACTGAGCTACAACAATACTTAATTTCCTTTCGGAGATTAATAAAGTATTTTTCATTTGATTTGATTATACCTCCATTTCAGTTCATCTGTAAAGTTAATATGTGGCTTTGTTAAAAAAAAAAAAATCTTAAATGTCATGAACAAAAAAAAAACGGAATAGATTTTTATGTAATCCTGATTTAGAATAGTATCAACTATTATTTTGCTTATTTTATTAAATTTTTTTTGGTCGGTTACTATAGTGTTGGTCTGCAGAAGCAAAAAAATAAAACCCTGCTAACTTTTTTTTCCCACACCACCACAAACAACAGTTCACATCACAATAAAATCTGTAAGACAAGTCAAAAATACAAAACCAAGATGTTGAAGGTGTTTCATTTGAAACAGATCAGAGAGGACAGAATGGAATAAATTGTATTTTATTGCAAAGAGGAAAAACTGAATAAATAGTTAGTAGGATTTTTGTGTTTACATATACTTTAAAATAAAAAATACAACTATTTACATCATGGAAAGTTTCTTCCACTTAGGCTGAACTGCTCAATAAACAAGATGGTTTTATCAGAAACCAGATGAAGATAAGATCATTGAAACTAGCTTTAAGACCCACAAAGATGCGACAAAGAACAAAGTCTTTCACTCTGCCGTGGCTCTGAAAGTCGGTCACAGCATTTCAGTGAGAGAAAATGTTATAATTTAATTGTTTTCTTTCAGTCATTCAACAATAAACCAGTTCTAAATATACTTTTCAATTTAAGTGGAAAAGTTATTACATAGTTTAAAAGGTCACGGTTGTGATAAAAAAGTGGGTTTAAAATAAAAAACCAAATTAAGGAGTTAATAAAACACACTGATTCAACATTTTGAGGCATTTTGGGAATGAATGTTGTCATATTATGTTACTGTAAATAGAATAAATATGTGTCAAGCTCAGATGTTTTGTATGTTTAATGCAAAATCCCTTCATCTCCACATCTGACTTCAGTGGTCCAGTTTTTGTTAGATTAGGGTAATTGAACGCCTCAGATCAGCTGTGTCTGACGACTTGTGCGTACACACAAGAAGTTTCATCTGGATCCGACTGATGTGGATCGTTTGAAACGTCGACGTTTCCGTTTTCTTCCTCCACACTTTGCTCCACGTCCCTCTGCTGCTGCAGGAAACTGATGCTGGAGTAGATCAGTTCCACTCCAGCTGCAGAACAACAGAGAGGAATTAAACAGGCCAAAAAGAAGGTTCGATCTTTTAATATGTATGAAAAAATATGCTAACAGAGAGATGAATGAGAATAAACCTTCTGTGTTTTGTTTCCTTCTCTTAACACAGATGACTGCCGCGCCAAAAGCAAACACGAGTCCTGAGAAAATACCAGCCATCGCTGCTGGCAACTGAGCTGTTTCAAAATAAAAGACAGAAGTGAGTCAAACCTTTAAGACAGAAAACCATCTGTGTGTTTGTATGAAGACAAAGTGATATTTATATAATTATTGCTGCAGTTAAATTTGTCACTTACTAATGAACCAAGAGACGTTGCTGTTTAAATCCTGGGTTTGATTAGAATTTAACTCTGTGGTTTTACTCGTTGTTTCTGGTTCATCACACAGTGTGTTGTTTTCATCAAAAACCCACTTAGATATCTGTGTCCCATTGGAAGTGCAGTTAATGAAACCTAAAGGTGAATACAATGATATTAAGTGATCACAACCATCAGTGTGAAACTGATCTGGTAGGTTTTATTCACCTTGTTGTGACTCACCGCAGGTAGAAATGGACGTCTCACTGAATGATTGACTGACTTGATTCCTGACTGAACAGATCAGACGTCCTGAGATATTTTCTCTCAGAACGATGATGTTAGTCTGATTGTTTCCAGAGACGAGCTCAGAGTCTGTCAGTGTGTGTCCATCCAGAGTCCAGCTGTACTGAGGATTGTCCCCTCCCTCAGACGAGCAGGACACATTCAACTGTCCCTGGGACAAACACTCAGAGACCAGCTGGACAGATGAGACGCGAGCTGAAACAAACACACAGATGAGAAAAATGTTCATGTATTAACTTTTTTACATCTTTACATTTAGAAATGATGTTTATAATCAGTAAAGTGTTCGATTTAAATTTATTGCGAGAGGTTCCGGGTTCGAATCCCGGACGAGCCCCCATTTGTTACGACCCAGGTTCAAATAAGCCGTCACAATAATAAAAAAAGAAATGAAAAACAGAGGTATCTAAAAAAAACGACGGGATTCAATGTTTAAAAAAAAGCGATCTCAGTTTAATTTCAAAACACACAGGGATTGCCTGCCTTTAGCTCTAGACTAAGAGAGAAGCCAAAAAACAACGAGCGGCCGACGTCTCCAGTGATCCCCAGGAGCGCTGGTCCAAATCAGCTGTTTCATGCATGCTGTCATCAATCAGAATCATTATCATGAGCAACTCCTTGAAGAAAAAGAAGAACAAAAAAAAAAAAACACAGACCGGTGCACGCAGCTCTCATCCCAAAGGCCGTAACAGTAAGATTTTAGTCAACAGGTAGAAAAAATTTTTACCTTGAACAGAAAACTGTAGAGTCCTCCATCCTGTTAGTTTTCCATCTGATGCATATGTTGTAAGTTCATATTCACCTCCATCGTTCTTGTTCAGGTTCTTGATCTTTAATGTTCCATCAGTGGGACTAAAATCAGATCTGTTCTCTAAGGTATTAATTATAAACTTATTGTTAATCCACAGGAGGATATTTGATCCTTCCTTTTTCCATTCAAACCTCGACACTTCTAACACGTTGTCCATCAGCTGGATGTTCACAGTTCCTCCTAAAGCTCCAAAACACTGAGTTCCATCCCGTCTGCCCTCACAGAGAGACTCCACACCTGTAAACATCAAAATAATCACAATCTGACCAACTCACAATTCAACTGGGTTTATATCACTGTCCTTGAATCTGGACCTTTTGTTTTCTCATAATGGTTTGATACAACTTTGTTGAGAATAAACTGAAACGTCAAAGATTATAGATTTATATTCAGTCGCTCTGTGACACTGAGTCCTTGCTGAGCACCAGCGCAGTAAAAATCTCTTTTAATTCAAGTAATTCACTCAACTATATACTCATAAACTTCTGTTGTTGTTTATAGTTTAGGTGCTTTTATTAAACTTAATGAATAAATCCTAAAGTACAATTATCTGCAGATGACAGAATACTTTAGTTTTAAACCAGTTTGTTCTGATCTACAGTTTACAGTTTTCATTTTCTCAAGTCTGTTCCTTTTCTTTTTACTTTTTAAATTTTTGTTTCTGTTTTTGTGTTTTATAAAAAAAATGAGCCCAAATATATTAAAATCAGAGATTTATGGAAGACAATTCTTCTAATGTATGTTATTTCAAGTGTGTGTGTCCGCAAGTGCAAGTGGGAAAATAAACCAGAACCAAATTCCTAAATTCCCAAATTAACCTGATTCTGATCAAAAATGCTGCAAATTATATAAAACTTCCTACATTTCTATTTTCTATAATGAACTCTGTGCAAATACTGTAGAAACAATGTCAATAACACTGACAACAAAATAAAAGAATTTGTTTTAAACGTCATTCTGCTCCTTTACTTTGACATTTTGAATTTTTATGTTGTTTGGCCATCAGAAACGTAAAAAATAAAAAAATGCTATTTTCTTTATCATTTGGTTGGTTTTTTTTTAGTTTTGGCCAAAGACCAACAAAATCCAGAACATTTTAAAGATAATAAATGTAATAAATATAAAAGTCTAGTTCCTCAGAAACAAAATAAATAAATAATACAAAGAAATCAGCTGGAAATCTTTGCACAGTCCTGCAGTTTAATCTGCACAATGTGTAAATCTAAACAAACTGCAGCAAGATTAATGTCGGTGATCTTGAACGCTTTGAAAGGCGTCTATAAATGAAAAGCCTTATTATCATTATTTTGAAATCATAAAATACTAGAGGCACACAGTTTATCACTTGTTCTGATTTTCTAATTTTTTGAACAACAAATGTAAATCGTCTAAAAACAAACTCACCATGAGAGAATCGGATACTCATCAGCAGCAGTCCGACCACAGTTTCCATCTCGGCTCAGCTTCTGCTGACTCTTTCAACTTCTTTTCAGATTTCCACCTTACTAAAATCAAACGTGTTTTATTCTGTTTCACAACCTGCAGAGGGTCATATTAACGACAAGTCACAGATAACTGGTGTATAAACCTCCATCAGGCAAAGAACCAGTTTTCAGCTTGTTTTACTTCACTGAGGAGAGAAAAACACCCACATGTCTTACTTCCCCTTTCAGCTGAGTAAGTGTGTGTGTGTGGTGGTGGTGGTCTGAGAGGAAGAGATGGATGCAAAACAAAACTGGTTTAAAGACTGTGGTATTTTCATAGTGTGATGGCTGTTTGAATGATAGTTGTTGTGCAGTTTATAGAAAATGTATTTTCCTTTTCTGATTTGTGGAAAAAGTTCATGGATGAGATTCAAATGACCTCATCTCCTGAGGGGGGATTAAGAAAGTTTTATTTTACTGTAGAAATAAGTGCAACTTTAAAAACTGAACTACAACTTTACTTTCTCTCTTCACAACCACATTTCTCATGTCAGCTTCCTCGTTCCCTGTTTGATGTGTTAGACACTTAAACTAACACTCCAATGAGCTTCTGAACACATGAAAGCAGGTCAAAGCAGGTGCCCACTAATTTAAAAACTGCTATTTAGATTCAAACATACCAATAGAAAATTTTGGAATGACTGTTTGAGTTGTAAAAACTCAGTAGTCACATTCTGCTGTACAATCTATAACATTGTTTTTACAGTCTCTGAAAGCATGAAATAAAGAGCAATAAGCCATTAGCTAATACAGCTTAAAGATGACCAAATAAAAAGTCAGTTTTCACATTTTCAGTTTTTTTCCTGACTAATTGTACTGACATTTTGGTTAGTTTGGGTATAGGATTATTACAAGATTATCTTATAAAATAGAATTAAATAATAATTAAAAGAAAACAGACTAAAAATCATACGCGGAAAGCAAAAAGCATTCATCACAACTGATTCAACCCTTATAATTTAACTGTTTTTATTTGCTTTAATTGCTTTTTTGTATTTTTTATTGGTTTTGTTTGTTTTTTGAAATATTGGATCGTTTTAAATTTCTGCTTGACTTCTTTTATTAAACATACAAAGGAAGATTTTAACTTTGAACCGAAAAACTAATGTGTAAACAGACGTTTCCAAAACCGAGTTCCGACTTCCGAGGTCATTTGAACGCAGCATTGTGCTTTCTCTGTCGGGTAAAACTAATCGATCTGGAAAAGCTGCGCAGCCTTATGAGTCGAATCCCGAATTACGCAATGTTCAAAAATGGCGAATGATAAGGTGAGTTTGTTACTCTGGTCTCTGACAATAAGATATATAAACATCAGTCTTTTTGTAGGATGACAGAAACCGCTAGAAGAATGTGAAAATGGCGGGTTTAAGAGAGGAAGAGCTTTCGTTATGAAACGCGGCGAGGCAAACAGAGTAAACAAAACTTCAAAAGAGTCGAGGTGTTTTGTGAACTAACCAAACAAACTCTTACTGTAGGATAGTTAGCTAGCATCGGCTGAAATCACCATGTTTTCTGCTGATGTTTATTTGTTTTAACTTCAGGATCCATTTAAACAGTTAAAGGATCTGAATCTGCTGAAGAATCAGCTGGAGGAGATCCAGAGGCGAGTAGAGACCGAGGTGTCCTCAGGAATCCCTCAGGTAAGTGATGGCTGTCAGAGGATGCTGATGTTCACTTTGTTTTCTCTAGAAAATGTGTAAAATACTTGTTTTTTGAATGTTTGTAAAGTTAAAGTGTTAGATGTTAGTGACTGTGTCATGAACTCGTCTCCTACTTTCTTCTAGCAACTCTGATATTTGGTCTTCTTGCTTCTTTAGGGCAGCTCGGTTTTAGGATCTCCGTTCCTAAAGGGTTTTTTGGCCGGTTATGTTGTGGCCAAGCTCCGATCCTCAGCCTTCCTGGGACTGCTGCTGGGAACCGTCTCTGGTATTTACGCTGCGCAGAACTATCAGGTTCCAAACATCGAACGGACCGTTAAAGAGACCATGAACAGCATGAAGAAAGGGCCAAAATAATCTGAACTGACTTCAATGAAGTTCTCCTGCAGCTACTCGCTCTCTGAAAGGACCGAAATCAGGATTTCTGGGTCATTTTTACAGGATTTCACTGGAAATCAACTTGCTTTATTCCTATTTTTATATTTATTTGGATCCATTTGAAAACTTTTTGTACTTTAACACATGTATATAACATGTTAACATCATGCAACATGTTGTGCCTTTAAGATTGGACGAGGATTTTTGGTTGCGTGCTTGAGAGGAGTTCATCGTTTTATTTAAAACCAAATATTTAGTATTTAACGTTGAAATGAAGTGAAACACAGACGAGAGGATTTTATTGCACTGAATTGAGGCTTTTTATTTGTTTTTAAATCAAGTGTTTGTGTGTTTTTGAGGATGATTGTGATTCAGAATGTGGGATCCACTTCCCCAGCGAGGGTTAGGAGACAGTGGGGGAGCAGGATTAGATGGGGGTCCCTCTTGGGCTTGATGGTCCTCATCTACGGCTCTCACGCGCCCCTCATCACTCTCACCAAGGTGGACGGTCGAGTCCCGTTCAACGCCTCCTCGTGCGTTCTGATGATTGAGCTGGCTAAACTCCTCGTCTCTCTGCTGAGCCTCGTCCTCACAGGAGGAGCGTCCGCCCTGAAGGCTCCTCCCAGTCTGCTCCTCGTGGCTCACTACGCGTTCCCCGCTCTTCTCTACACCCTCAACAACAACCTGGTTGTTGTCATGCAGGCCCACATGGACCCAAGCTCCTACCAAATACTCTCTAATCTTAAAATCGCCTCAGCCGCCTTGCTGTACTCGCTGTGTTTGGGGAAAAGGCTGCAGCCGGCTCAGTGGTTGGCGCTGGGGCTCCTCGTGGCTGCAGGGGTCTGTCACAGCTACAGCAGTCTGGACCTGGAGGACCCCGTTCAGGATGTAGTTAAAGAGGCTCCCAGGCTTTATATCACAGCTTGGGGGCTTTTTCTAGTGCTTGTGTACTGCTTTGTGTCAGGTCTGGCTGCAGTTTACACAGAGAAGGTCCTAAAGAGCCAGAAGTTACCCCTCAGCCTGCAGAATCTCTACCTCTATGTGTTCGGAGTGGCCATTAACGGTTTGTCTTCATACTCCTCCACCATGAGCAACCGGAGCTTCCTGGAGGGTTACTCAGGACTGGTTTGGGTCATCATAGCCGGACAGGCTGCTAACGGACTCCTGATGTCGGTGGTTCTAAAGCACGGCAGCGGGATCACCAGACTGTTCGTCATTTCCTCCTCCATGTTGGTTAACGCTCTGCTCTCCTGGGCGGTGTTGGGTTTGCAGCTCACGCCTCTTTTCCCTGTTCCGTGTGCCCTGATCGGACTGGCAGCTTATCTTTATTATAGGTAGCGTCTATAAGAGGAACCACGAGGACTGTGGCGCCTCCAGTTTCACTTATTCAGAGTTTTCTGACTGAACTCGTGTTTTTATTTCTAAATTCATTAATATGAAAGATTGTTACAGGTCAGTGTGAGTGAGACGAGGCTCGTACCTGTTCTTGCCTCGTGCGAGTCGCAGGGCGTCGCTGTCGTGTTGCTGCAATTTGGATCATGTTTGAATAAAAAAAATACGCAAGACACGTTTTCTCAACTAATCTAGATTTGTCTGGAATTCAATCCTTCTCGGTGAAACTCATTTGTGACTGATTGGAGACAAAAAGTCAAATTTCACTTTTCTAATCAGACAAATTCTGAATAATTTGTGAATTTAAGATGGAATTGAAATATTTTCATGTGACTTGCAGTTTTGGGGGATTTTTTTTTCCCTCCTTTCGTCCATTGAGATTTTAGCTTCTGCTTCTTCATCATGGAAATGAAACCAATAAATGTTTAACATGTTCTATCATGACGGAGTATTTCAGTCATTCTTGCCGGGTTCACCTCGAACTGCGAGACTGTCTTTTATCTCTCCCAGTGCTGAAAACAAAACAAACAGGATTTAGGTGAAGATCCGTGTCAGTCGCCGCACGTCTTTCCCCTCCTGCTGAGAAACTGACCTTTACGTAGCTGTTTGTTGTCGGCTTGCAGCTGCTGGTTCTGGGCTGATAAGCAGATGGCATCGTGCACAGCTTCCAGCAGCACGCTCCTGTACCTGCCCTCTGAAATCCTCCTCTGCTCCTCGCTGACCTGCCGAAACACCCGGAACACCTGGAAAACATCGAATCACGCCGGGATGATGCAGCTCAACATGCTAGTTTGAAGAAACGGGCCACGAGCAGAGGCGCCACCAGAACTGTTGTTCTTGAAAGTTTTAGGGATTCTATCATGCTGTAGAATATAGAGGAATCTAACTGGTCTCTCATACAGCAGGTCAAGAGGCCGACTGCTTCCTTCAATGACTTTTTATTAATTTATCTCATGTAAGATATCAATTAGAAACTTTATGCATGTGACTGGCTAGTGGGGGACCACAGCCCCCTCTAGTCCCCCCCTTGATGACACCTCTGACCAGGAGACGACTCTACAGGTGAGGTTTTCTATCTTAAATATGGATTTTTCTCATCTGCAGATCTCAGAACAGCGTGTTCTGAATCCTCCTGCATGTTTTTGGACTGTGTGGGAGGAAAATGAATCTAAATTTGAGGAAAAATACTGAGTAAAACTCCAAACTCCAGCCTGTTGGGCTCGTATAAGGACTACTGCCTTCTCACCAGCAGGCTCTCCTCCTGCAGACGCTGCAGCTCTGTTTGGTGTCTCTGGTTCTGATCCAGTAGGTCCCTCTCGGCCTGCTGGGCTTCGGTTCGAAGGGCCTCGATCTGCAGCACCAGAACCCGCCTCTCTCTGCTCAGCACCAGCAGCTCCCTCTCAGGACTTTCTGCCTAACAGACCATTTAATAAAATAAATAAAAGAATGAAAGTTGTAACATAAATTCTTCCTCGTGTACGTTCGAACTGACTCAGCATCGTTAGACAGATCCCAAGCAGAATGTGAAACAACAGGGTATCTCATTATCTCACCGGTGGCTGCTCCCGAGCCAAGTCCTCCTCCATCTTCACCACCTCCTCCTGAATTAATCTCACATGATCCTCCTTAAGTTGCCTCCTCCGCTGCTGCGCTTCATTGTATTCCAGCTGAGACTAATCATTAAATTGGCAAAAGAAAAGCGTCTTAGCGCGTGCTGCCCACTCGCGCACGCAGAAATCTTATTCACGTATTGAAAAGACCATCGACTCGGCCTGCGGATGTGTTCTCCAACAAACACAAACGTCCCCCTCCGAGGCAATAATTATGATATTCTTCGAACGATTTCTCCGTGAATTTAAGGCTCCTGGTAAACGTGTGATTAACAGAGTCTTGAAGACGTCTGCTGCGTTCAAAGAGTTTTTAAGAGTTTCTCAAGTGGAGAGAAAAAAGTGGTGTGAAGAAAAATGGTTAATTAGAAGCTGCTGATGAGACAGTTCAGGGTTAATATCAGAGGTTGAGCATTTATCTGTCACCAAACATAAAAATTAAACAGTGTCACAACTTGATATTTGAGTTTAAAGACACACTCTGATCATCTTTTGAACTATTTTATAGAGTCTCAGTGGCTTCAAATTATGATTATGAAAATCTCAAAACTTGTGCCGTTTTCTAGGGAGTAGTTTGTAAAAAGCAGCAGTAGCAATTCATCTCTTTCTCCCCATTGCTGAGAGTTATTTGTTTATGCTAGCTCTAAGTTAGCTTACAGCTAGCGGAGCAGGAGCTTGTGGACACTTTTCGTGTCTGGCAATTTAAACACAGAAATACTCACAAATGCAATTTTGACCTTAATTTTCTCAAAAAAATGCCACAAGAACATGTTAAACAACACGACTTTCATTGGAGCGAATCATTAAAACTGATATAGCCTACCTGATTTCAGATTGCCTAGCTTAGACGGTCAACAAAGTCACAGAAATCTCAGCCCCTCCCATCTGGTAGAATTCCTAAGCCACGCCCCTCCAGGTTTGGAAACACGCGTAGCCCCAGAAGACGACCGAGTGCAAGACACTGGTTCCGCAGTTCATTCAAGTACCGTAACATGGCGGAATCACCGGTAAGATTGGTTGATGATTTTAGACAAATATGGGAGAACCACTTTTTTCGTCTTTTTTTTTAATCTTCACAACATATTTTTCTCCATGCTGTGTTAAAACGTTTTTAATGGGCATGAAAAAACATGTTAAGCTAATTTGTTATGCAAATCAAGTATAGCAGCTTTAAGGGTTTGTGAATTTACAAAAATCCCTGTGGAAAAAAGGGTTCTCAAAAGGTGGTCCGCAGTCGGGATTTGGGCCCAAACGGTGGCCTATTTAGACCAAAGTGAATTTTTAAATGACACAATTTTTTTGCACATGTAATAAATTCTAAGAAGAATTGATTTTCTCCCTAAATAATGTAGATTAAGAATCTAATGAAATCACATTTAAATGAGAAATGATCTAAACACGTAAAGAGAAGATAAAAACTTATAACGTGTCAAAATATGAAACAAACGCGGGTCGATCGGCTGCTTGTTGGGGAACAAAGCAAATATCAACATTTTGTGTTTCACCTCAAACTATTTTTTCTTTTTAACCCCCCCAAAAAATCATAAAATACAACAAACATCTTATGGAAACTGTTTCCTGAAACATTTTTTTAGTCGTGTTTATTCCTTTAGAGGTAAAATCCTATTAAAACTTCTAGAAACAACCTTTATTTACATGTTAGCGGTACAAACAGAGAGGCAGATGTTTGTTACTTGCTGACTGACGTGAGATTCATTCTTCAGCGTTTCTTCTCCCAGAGTCGCTTTCAGCTGCTGGATCCTCGTCACTTTCTCCTGGACCATCTCTGCACTGCCTCGCCCTTCTGTGATGATCCCAAACACGCAGGAAGACTATAATATGTCTATATGAATATCATACATATATTAAAATGAGTCAGCTGCTCACCTCTGATGTAGTCGTTCATTTCTTGTCTCAGCTGCTCCTCTAGATGTTTCTGTGTTTCTGTTTTCTCTTTATCGTCGCTGTAACCTCCAGAAACCTGCTGGTTGTTTTTTGAGGATTTACCGTCCTGCCAAATTAAAGCACATATAACATCTGTTTCAAATTGGAGACAGATGTTGGTAAGTTTGGAAAAAGTGATACAAAATCTTGAAGTTCACACCTGGATTTGAACTTTTATCCTCTCCGACTCTTCTCTCCTCTTCTCCCAAGACTTATTTTTGACTATCTGTTGCAGGGATGTTCAGCATCACGCTCACACAGACGGCATGTAGCGCTACGTGAAAGCTTTCTGTAGTTTCGGATTAGTTACCTGCAGGTTTTGAGTCTGCTCAGCTAGCTTGTAAATGTGGTGAACTTCGCTTTCCCCCTGGGTCATGATCGTGTTCTGCAGATCTGCGATGCGTTCACGGAGCTCCCGTTCTGTTGCTTTTGGATTCCAGCGACTGGTTTTGGTTTTAGTCGCAAATCTTCGCACTTTTTGGGACAAATCCAGAGCACGAGGAGTCTCATCATCCAGAAGACCTGTAAAAAGATCAAATGAAGTCAGTTTTACGTGTCTCTTTTAATTTTATCTGTTGCTGCTCATACCTTGAGGATTGATGCAGTAGATGAGGTACGTCAGGTTGTTTCCTGTCAAGGAATCTTCAAGAAGTGAAATCAGGAGACTGCTGCTATCAGTAGGAGAAGAATTTAGCGTTTCTTCCAGAACCTTCACCAGTGGGTTCACTCTAAAAAACAATGCGTAAAGAAAGTAGAGTTTAAAGAGGCCCTTCCATTAAAAACATTTTTTCTGAGGTTTCTGTTGAATATTTTAGCTCCACAGGTGTTCTTACCTTCATAGTGGGTGTGAAAACAGGTCAACAACTTCTCTTTCAGTTTTAATCTCTCAAACTACACAGGTGGTGATAACACCCGATTTCTCCAGAGTTTGAACGACCTGTATCTGTTTCATCACAACTCCTTTGTTTGTTAGTATTCATCAGCTCCAGCAGTTTAAACCACGCCTAGCATGCTGCTGGCTAAAAGCTGTTAGCATAAGACGTAGCAAACAGGAAGACACAACGTCTGATGTTGCCATGCTCAGCGGGGCAGGAAACAGTATTCTTTGCTCTCATAGGCTAGTTTGTTAGCCAATCAGAGTCCAGCAAGTTCGAGCAATGAATATGAACGAGCTGCTGACAAAGCAGCCTGTCGGAAGGAGCTGGAACCACCCGAATTTTAATGCAGACAGGTTGAAAGGTCTGTTAATCAGTGTTTCTTGACGTTTTTTAGATATAAAATGTTTCATATTACTGGTTAATACTTAAGAAATAACCACAAAGTCCTGAAATCTGTATGAAATGACCTCTTTAAAAGCTGGAACAGCAGTGGGTTTCTGACTAATGGTGCTTTATCAGCATCAAGTAACGCTCACAACGCATCTAATTTGACGCTTGTACGTTGAAGCTTGCATCACCTGCCACTTCTGAGCAGAAGAGTGAGTGTCTTGGCTTTATTTGCTTAATAAAGCTAGATAACGTCGATGTCAGGTGCATCAGCAATAAGCTTGATTTGTTGAAATTATGTTTTTCCTGCTCCCGCTTCATTACAGTTAAGTGCAGTGACATCACCACGACGAGATGCTCTGATTGGTTGACACTCCGCTTCAAGAGCATCGAGACCGTCAAAAGTTCAGCTAGCTGAACTTCTGTTGTCGTTTCAAGCAACGCAGGAAAAGCTTGAAAAATTGACGCTGCCAACGCTCACAAAGCACCGCAGAGACTCTGATGGCCATCTGACGAACTCAACCATAGACGTTACATCTTGCCACTCCTGACGCTGACACTTGGGCCAGTGTGAACGCGCCATAACAAGCTAATTGTTAGCGCATCAATATGATCTGAACTAACCTCCATTTCTAACTGATGTTGTTCTCAGAGTTTTCCACATGTAAGATGTTACTTTTTCACCAGTTTTACACAGAAACACTTCAAATGATCTGAACAGTCACTAAAGTCTAAAACTAACAGCAGTTTTTTAGCTAATTCCTGGTCCAAAATGTAAAATAACTCATCTCTCATGACGTTAATACATGTTTCCCATTAATCATCGACTGAGTTCATCACTTCTTATCAGTCTGCGGGATATTTTGGAAACTAATACTCTAAATGAGTAGATTTTACCCCCCAAAGAGATTCCTGTTTGTCAGAGAGTGACTGACATGTCTGAGAGTTGGAGAAGCCTTTCGAGAGGAGACACACGCCCCAGGAGGTTAATGCACAAGCAAATTCTCACGATTCAACAGAGAAACAAGTTGAACTTTTTCCTGTAAGACTTATGGTCTAATGACAGAAACTGTCTCACCTCTGAGGACTGAAAACTAAATGTTCTTCCACATTTTTAACTAATAAGTAAAGGATCTGATTTTCAGCATTTTTATTCCATTCAGACTTGATTTTAATTTATTTAACCAGGAAGTCTGACATAAAGAATTATTAAATGCCCCCTAACCGATGCGTTGGTTTAGATTTGAAATGTTGCTCATGTGATCTAAAACACTGATAATTAGGTGAGACTTTTTGCCGTTTTGATTGGTGTTGGGTTTGTTGATCATGTGACTGACCCTCTGAGGTCCGTTCTGCTGGCTCCTCCTGCCAAACAGAACAGCTGCAGTTTGCTGCAGCAGATATCTGAGTCCTCCCGCTCCGGATGGAGTTTCCATTCGATGGTCACTGAGAACAGAAAGCTGCATCTGGTGAAAACACACAGACAAACAGCTGGAGACACACTGAGTCAACTGTCCAATCATTGAAGTGAGTGTAAGACTTTTGGCTTTAACCCCCAGATCAGAATTACAGGACGCGGTTTGGTCGACCTACCGGCTGGAAATGAGGCCTGCGTGAGTCTTCATCATCTTCCTGCATGTTTCATACATGTTAAAGGTTTCTTCTGCCGAACACACACACACCTCCCGTAAACCAGCAACAACACTGAGAAAAACAGGAAGTAGATTGTTTAGATTCCATTAAAGTCTGCAAAGTTGTTTTTGCCTCTTTTTTTTTGGTCATCAATAAGTTTACAGAACTCAAAAACCCAGTTCTCACCGAGACTCAGTGCAGGTGAGGGAGTTTCACTGTCTCCTCGTGAGTCACACAGTCTCGCTCTCAAGAAATTTGGATCGCAGGCATCTTTAACCCGTCTGTAATCTTTCCTAATCTAAATTCCACGAAAAATGTGGAAAATCTTTGATCGTTTTCCCCAAATGTGAGTAAACTGTGAACAAACTTGCTTCAGATACTTTGAGACTAAATTGCAACAAGATAATTTGCATGACAGATTGTTTCCAGTGAGGTCACATGACTGGCGGTATGTAGAACATGCTGCTAACGTGTTGCATGTATGAAGTCAGTGTGTTTCCAGCTTGAAAATGTTTGTGTTTCAGCTGTGGGAAAGTTTCTGGGTTTCACCAGAATATTAGTGATGAAAGGTTGATTCTCTCTCCACAGATCGTTCAGATCAAGTCTTCAGCTTTGATACAGATATTGATATCATATTGATATTGAAAGAACAATCATTTATCAATCTTTTGAGTGGACACACACACGCGGTTCCTTGACCTGTGATCTACCTGTGGGATGTATAGTGACACAACTGTGACGCACCTTCCCAGAACAGGAAGTGTTACAAGCTTTAAACTCTCTCGGTTGGGGCTCAGGAGATCCACCGCGCTGCCGTCTGGGTAAAACTGTCACAGAGAAGCATGTTCACGTATCGCATTAGGTCACACGTGGCGTGGAGACGGACAGTCGAACAGGAAGACAAACCTGAAGGGACGACGCAGAGGTGAAGAACTCTGTGGTGATTCTTGATGTTACACAACTAAACAGATCGGTCAAGACCTAAAAACAGAATCCTAACGTTAGAAACACCAACAATAGGAAATCTGCTGGTTTTAGGAGTTTGAGTTTCACCTTTCTGATGATTCGTTGGTCCATCAGGGATCCAATCATCTCTGATGCTCCACAAAGCAGGACCACTCCATTAAAACCATTAGATATGGACTCAGGAAGAGGCTGCAGGAGCTCGGAGTGAAGGCTCTGCATATTTAAGGTCAGGGTTTTAGTTGCAGGGATGCACAGATGTGAACAGCTGCATCAGCTCTTTTGTTTACCTCCAGATTATCAGCTGTTACGACTTGGTCAAATGCGAAGCTCCTTGTATCCTAATAATGATAAAACCACTTGTTTCAGAAAAAGCTTCAAGAGAGTAACTTCAAACAGGTGAGATCAGGTGTTTTACCTCATTCTTTGTTGATTTGTAGTCAATTGTTCTTCCATCTACATTAATAATTATGCTATCTGTTTAAAAAAAAATCAAAAACAATCTTTTAATTTGATACAACACTAAATAATTAGAGTTGTTGTTGTCTAACCTGCACTCGTTGTGAGAACCACTCCCACTCTCACCGTCTCAGTTCCCTCGCACGTCTGTCACAAGTAGTAAGAAAGAAAGTTAGAAACACAAAGTAGAATTTGTTTCTATGAACAACTTCCCCCATCGCAACCGCAAACCTACAGGTGCGTCCGTGTTCATTGTGTCCATCGCGTCCCTTTGGCCTGCAGAGCCTGGCGGACCCGGGTTTTATTACAACAGGCTGAATTATTGATGAGAGAGAATCTCCTTTCTCGGGTTTAAGTGATCAGAAGCAGCTGTAGAGGTCACATCTGCTCTTCCTGATGGGAAGTGATCTTTTATTAAATAAAAAATAAATAAATAATAAATATCATATAAAATAGAGGAAGACTAATATTCTGATGTAATAAAAGTTATTTACTGTAATTAACCTCCACCATCACCTTCTCACTGTACGTCCTGCAGTCAGAATATATATAAATAATCCTAATCCAAAACTTTTTTAACATACATTATATGAAAGGGGGGTTTTATGTTTTAAATGTGTGGGTATATTATTAAAATGTAATAAGTAATAAGTGCTCGAAAAAATCAGTTTGGACTGTTTAATAAATGTGAGTTTTTGTTTTTTTCCTGTTACAAAGTATCAGAATAATAATCATAGTTGTACCTCCTACCTGTAGTACCGAGATCCTCCACCAGAGGGAGACATAAATCATTAAATGCAACTGGCTTTTTTGAGGAAAGTACTAACTCGGTTAAAGAAGCAGAGCTTATAGAAATGTATGTTTACATGATGCATTAGACATTACAGGGTTATACTAGTTTATAATAAAGTTAAAAAATAAAATTAAAACAAAAAAAATATATAATCATTAACAAAAATTAAATATCTCAATGAGGAACTAATAAAACATACAGAGTTGCAACAGGTTCAAAACAATCATGTCTATAAATGATCCAAACATAGAAATTACAATAGTTTGTTTCAGTAGGAACTTATTTAATACTAGAAATGATTTAATAATATTTTACCTAAAATTCAAAATCTCAAAACTTCTACTCTCTTTCAATAAAAGTTGATTTATCCTTTTTTAGAGAGCAATAAGACGTAAAAAAAAGTTAATACCTCAATGTTTCTGAGCCAACAATTTTCTGTGAACAGCTTATTGTTGTGTCTTACTGAACAGAAAGTCTAAAATGTCATTTGTTTATTCATTTACAATAAAGTCTGTCCATAAATAATCAAAGGTAAAGACACTCACATAAAATATTTGAACAGAAATGATGCAACATCAGAAATTAAAATATTAATAAAGAGAAAAAGTACTGAATAAAGAAACTTTTTACTACAAGCTTTGATGTTTTTGGAAACGATGGAAGCTGCTGCACCATCACAGCCAGCTTTGTGTCTTTTTCAGGTCAGAAAGACAGAATCAAATTTAAAGATGTTGAAGTGCGCAGCATGACTCAGCTACATGCATGAGCAAGAGACAGAATGAGTCAAAAACTGCCTCAAGTGAAAAATTAAAGGTCATTAGTGTCACACTTCACAGCTTTAACTGTCCAGATGATAAAGTTATCTGGGGCAACAGTCCTGATGTGTTCATCCGGGTGTGAAGGGTGAAGAAAAGCAGAAACGCTCTCTGTGACATCACTCACCGTCGTGGTGGAGCTTTTCTGCTTTTGATTCAGACAGGATTTTGTTAGAAATCTTAAACTTGAGCAGGTAAATTCTCAGGAATAAATTCAAGTTTTACGGGAAGAGAGGAGGGACATGTGACAGAATCCAGGATCACCAGTTAGTTGGAACTGAATAAATAAGCATTTTTAACTTTTAAAATTCCTGATTTATAATCTAAGACCTACAATAATTTTATAAAACATCATTTTTTTAAGCAGCAGAATCTCCAGAAAATCCAAAATAAAACCAATAAAATCCAGAACTAAGTGTTGGATCTTGTTACAGCTAATCAGTTTAAAGTTTATTCATCTGCTAACAGCGGGACATGAACAATGCAAGTGTTGGAAGGAAAACTTTTATTTTCACCTTCGTTAATACATACACGTTCAGAAAAGAACCACATGTCTACATCCTCTTAAAGGGCCGGTTCACCCAAATTATGAGACCTGACAGAATGGAGCCACAATATATTTTAAAATAGTCCAAACAACCTTAAATATAGTGAAGAAGTTCAACAGCAGCATCTCTCCGAAGAAAGTCAACACCCCCCCAACGATCCACAGACCTCATGGGGAACACTTCCAGTTCTAAAACTGTTCTCCGTGAGGTCTATGGATCCTCAGGGTGACATCGAACTCTGTTCAGAGAACTGACCGCTGTCGATCTCAAATTAGATTTTTTTAATTAACATTGTAAGAACCACAAACATTCTCACGACAATTTAAATTCAACAGGTGAAACCGCATCTGATTTTTTTCTAATTCCTGGTGAACCGACCGTTTAATCGCTTGTCAGACACAAACACACGAAACACTCACATAGTTTAATGTACTTAATTAATATGAAAACACCCCCAGTATAAGTCTGTTTTTTAAAAAAAAAATCTTTAAAAGATGTAAAAGCACGCATTACAGGCCTGTGATTGGATTTCAAGCAGCTAACGAGAGTAATATGAGAATATAAAATCAGTTAATTGCGTGGAAGAAGAGGCAGAATCCAAATTTAATCTGCTACAGTTGGACGATCGGTGTTTTTATTTGAGATGGTTCCAGTTCACGTCTGCAGAGGAATCATCCTGCTTTGCTTCATTTAGTTATCTGGAGAAAAAAAATAGAGATAATTACAACCAAAATGTTTGAAAATGTGACATTCAAAGCAACTTTTCTGGGTTTCTTACCCTCGAAGCTCAAGGTCTTCTGCATCAGACTGGGTGCAGCCATTCTACGAGCGAAAGGCAGGCGGCCTAACATCGGCAAAAACGTTCGACAGGAGTCAGTTTGAGGTCATCTGCGATGTTTGTGTTAAAATGTTTCATGTGTGTGTTTGGTTACCTCGGCCACACTGGGGGCGGCCGCGCATCTCGGTGCCTTGGATGGGGTTTCCAGACTCGTCCACACACCAGCAGAAGCCGGTGGCGTGCCAGCACTGCATGGGCTTGTAGCGGCCCTGCTCGTCACACTGGGGCTTGTAAGTACCGATCTTGCGGGTTTCAGGTGACGCCTCCATCTGGCATTTGGTCTTGATCAGAGCAGCTGTCCAGATAAAAAGAATTACTCATCTGGGTCAACCTATCGGAGGAAGGAGTGGAAGCTGGTGGTCACCTGTCTGAGGGGTCGGAGCCGCCGGCTTCTGCTGGGCCATCTGGAAGATCAGCCAGTAACGCATCCAGGACTCCAAACTCTGCAGACGTCACACACGCACAATTAAAAATCCCTTTTTTAACCTTATTTTCTACAAAGAGTGGAGCTTCACCTTCCACTCGCTGGTATTCATCTGCTGCTTCAGGTTCTGCAGGTTGGTCAGGAAGGTCTCGTTGAACTGCGGGAGACTGACGTCCTGATCACAAAGTCAGAGACAAGAACCAATCAGATCACAGCCTGAGCAACACGCGGACACACAGGAACCTGAACGCACCGTACCTTCATTAGATCCATCAGCTGTTTCTCCACGCTGACGACAGCGGTGTCCTCCAGTTTCTGACAGGAGCAGAAGATTATGTACATTTACACACATTTACTCAAAACAAAGTTTTATTGCTGTGAACTTACAGTCAGAGGTGTTTCAGAGTCCTCTGTGAAGTCCGTCATCAGAGGCAAGCTGCTCATGGGCACGGCCATCTTCATGGGGCCCACAGCTGGAAAACACAAGAATAAACGAAACTTCTGATTTAATCAGATTTAAAAAAGGTTACAAACTCTGATAAAGAGTCAAAGAGAGAGAGAGGTTCGTACGGTAGTGACTGATAAACAGCAGGGATGAACCGACACCGTCGAGCGTATCAGACGTTTAACGTGTTTAAAGACAGCTGAAGGATTTCTTCATTCATTCGCTCAGCGAGAAGCTTTTTTTTTTTAGACATTGAGAATAACATCTGAGGTACGTTGACATTTCTTTGGAGTGAAGTGTGTAAAATTAAGAGCCTCTGGGTCGAGATTTTAACAGCAAGTGGGTTTTGTTTTGGCTGGCTGCAGTCAGCTGAGTGAACACGCCTGCTTAGAGATACTGCAGTGAAAAACTAGTTTACAAGACGGGTTTGATTAACACGTTTTTAACTCCAACATATTTTAATTATACTGAAATAGTCAGATTTGGGTTAGAATGTTAATTTGAGGAGGTAAATTGAAACTCCTGGTTTGGATCAGTATCTGGTTCTGTTAGAAAAGCTTTAATACACCATGTAAATTTACATCTGCTGTTGGAGGTGAAATACTGGATTATCTAAAATACAACAGCATAAACACACTAAATTTAATCCTGTTCATTTTAGGGAAAAACGCATGAACACTAACCGACCAGACCCTGATATAAATATATTTTAATACTAAAGATAAAAAGTTAATTACTGCATGTGTAACAGTTTATTTAATGTGAGTTATAACATGTTCCACATGTTGCTGGTTTGGATCGCGTCGCCTGAAAGAAGCTTCACGCCTTGAATTCTGTTTAATGTTTCTGAACGTTCAGCAGAAGAAGAGTCACTTTGTAACTAGAAAAGTAGCATTTCCTGCAGAAATGCAGTGTGAATGCTGAGAGCTGAACAAAAATATATTAAATACAGCTGAATTAATCTGCTAAATGAAGATAAAAAAAAGTTTAAAGCAGCAGAATTTTCCTAGTGAATTAGTTCACGGAAGCTGAAATAGTTGCTGAAAAGAGTTTAAATTAGCTGAATTAATTAGCTTTAATCTGCCAAAGATGTTTAGGTAGCAAAGTATTAGGTGAATTATTTCACTGAATGTGCTAAAAAAGCTGAATTTGCTAATTGCAATTGAATAAGCTAAACTTACTAGTTGAAATAGCTTAAATTAGCTGAATTAATTAAAACAAGTTTAATGATTAAATGTAGATAAAAAAGTTTAAATGAGCTGATTTAGGGAAAAACATGTTAACGACTGTTAGTTAATTAAATCTACATACGTTTATAATGAAGGAAAAGGCAATAACGCAGGTGAGTCTAATGAAAGATGTTTGGATTGTTTTTGGGGGCCAAGCCCCCCGTCTTTCAGTCCTCCTGACGCCCCTGGTAACAACCTTAAATATCGCTACTTGATTTTTTTATTTTTCTGTTTCACCTAAAGCACTTTCATTTCTCTGTCCAGGTTTAAATACTTCTTGAAAGCAGACTTTCAGTTCCCTCTGATGGTACCCAACTCTTCCTCTGTCTGTTTCCCTTTCTGATGCTTTTGTTATGTTGTACCTTGAGATGAGCGCGTCAGCTGTTTGCCCATCTTCTCTGAGTTCCTTTGGAGGGTGTGGATCTGTTGTTTCTGATCGAACACCATGTACGCAGTGAAGACCTGGCTGGCCAGCAGAAGGCACGCCAGCGCGGTCAGGCCGGCGATCTTAAGGGCTCGGCTGTTGGAGCCTCTGCAAAACAGACAGTAAAATACGATCAGCCAACAACAGACGGAAGGGAGGTGTCAGGTCTGAATAAGGAGCTCAGAGTGAAAACAAAACAACATAAAATACTGCAGTGGGATTGTAACTTTCTCAGGTTTATATATAATTACTTGTTAAAGTGATTGTGGGGGGGGTTCTAAAAATGAGATAAGGGGAGTTTTAAAAGCTGATGGGAAACTTCCAGGACCTGATTCTGGTTCAGTCCAGCAGAACCCCCCCCCCCACGTCTCTGAATACATAACATAATGTCCGTTATCACATAGACTTTGAATTTCTGTTTCTCGTCTCTGCTGTCAAGGAGTTCTATTGATCTTTTTTTATTTTTTGCACTTAATTAATGTTTTCTGTTTTAAAAAAAAAGAAAGAAAGAAGCACGGACTTCCTGATTCCTTTTTTCCTGCTGCAACATTGTTTGTTTACCAAATGATTTTTCACTGAAAAAGTTCCCTGTGTTAATATTTTTTTTTCTTGTTTGACTTAACAAACTATTTAACCACTAACATAAAGCGATTAATAATCTGGGTTTGAAAACCGAGTTTATAAATGATAAATAAAATCAATAACAATAAATTAATCACATTGTCGTAGCTTTAAATCTTTAAAAATGCTCAATAAAAGAGATTAAAAAAGTGGGGAAAATGTTCTTTTTCTTCTGCTGTGTCAGCCAATAGGATGCGACCGTCATATGTTACTAGGCAGACTGTGTCTGTCTGTGCAACACGGACGGCACTGAGACACAGATAAATGTAAAAAATTAATGGTACTTGATGAAATAGAGAAACTTTTTTAAGTAATGTAAAATAAATCGACCAATAAGAATGATGACATCATCAGTTACCAGGCAGACAAACTATTTGTAATGCTGAAAAAGAAAGTATTTAATAAAGAAAACAGTGTAAGCATCTGGAATGTTGCATTAACTTACTTATACTTTAAATTACTGACAAAAATAGTGATAAAAAAACTAAACCATGAATGTTATTATTTCTATTATAAATAGAAAAGAACCCCAAACATTTACTCTTTGTTTAGGTGTTTAATGTTCACTTAAATTAAATTTGAGCATGTTGCTGCTGTCAGTTACTTTTTTACTTCCTTTTAAGCGTTCAAAACACCTAAACTCTATTTTTCTATATATTACATTTACCAGCACTAATAATTTATCCTGTTGCTCTCACCCTCTTGGTCCAGCAGCATTAATCAGGATTCTTTCACTGCCTGCCAGACTTCCTGTGTCCAGGGGAGCATCTTCCTGAGGGTCGGCCATCTCTGTTGGAACGATCTCTGATCTTCTTCAGTAACAATCTGAGGACAGACTCAGCTGCTCTACCGCATAAATCACCTTCACAATGAGGAAGGAGCACCTAACAGGTTCCAGAGAAAAATGGCAAAGTGTACAAGCGTGTCAGAAGAAGTGCACGGGCCGGAACTGCGGGCCGAGCTCTGATTGGTCAGATTCAGAACGCATCACTTGTTGATAGAGGCAGACTTCAGCAAAAAGACTGAACTCCTTCAAGGTCTGGATCTCTCTGGTTGTTGCATGTTGCGGAGTTTTTATTGCTTTAAAGAGTATATTTTTATATTACACCCCCCCTCCGTTGGATAAACTGAGATCCAATCATGAATCTGTTGTGGTTTAATTTGCTTTTTTAAAGTTATAAAAGTCATAAAAACAACCAACTAAACAAAAATATATCTATAATATGAGAAAGTTAAGGAAGAAATTTTACTTCAAATACTCATTAAATATAATCACATTAAAACGTCCCATAAAGAATCAAACTAAGAAAAAAAACATTGTCTTTCAGCCATTCAACTTTATTTATTTATTCATCATTTACTTCCTGGAACGAGAGAAATCAGCTTCATCTTTTTTTTTTTTTGGTGTCCCCCCCCCATCAAACTGAACATGAACACGTATGAACTGTGAGCAGAGTTTAAATATACAAGTTAAGGATATTTTAAATTAATCTAGAGTTTATTTCAGTGTTTTAGAGCTATCATTTCATGAGATTTTGAGGAATCGAATCCTCAGAGGGATTTCACCTGGAAGTGAAAGTCTAATCCCAACCAGTTGATAATAAAGTGCTGAGATTCCAGAAATCTCTCTGCACAGACACGATACACTGCTTCCTGCCTGCTTTTAACAAAAACAACTATAATTCCATCATTTCTCATCAGAAGATCTTCATTGCTTCACGAGCACTTTCATTTTTAGAAGGAATTTAGAAGTTACAGATAAACTCTGAAGGAACATTTTAAATATTTTAATTTGTGAAGCATCTTCAGCGTAGTTTAGATTTATGACTCATCCACTGCTGAATGTTTCACCTTTTCTCCTCAAATCTCCAGTCCAGTGATTCAGGAACCCTGCTGTCACACTGCCTCCATGTGTTTTACATTAATGTTTTATTCTAAACTCTACAAATGTGTCAAAAGTTCTATTTTTAAGACTTGAGTGAATGAGCTCGGCTCTGAAGTCTTGTCCTTTGGGTGAACTTGGATGAAAGCGTCGACTTGCTGGAATCTTCTTCTCTCTGCAGTAACGAGCAGAAGTCCCGCTCACTCATCAGGACAAGAGAAACACAGATTTAACAGATTCACTTTGTACTCTGATTATTCTAAATCTTCTGTTTGATTTTAAAATAAATCCGTTAAATCTCCCACTTCTGAGTCAAAAGGGAGAAAGAAAAATGCGATACACTGTTTCATTTTTAAAGTTAATTCTCCCATCTGGAAACACTTTAAACCCAAAGTTCTGTAAAGTTGGACGTGATTTGGTTAAACAACAACACACACACACACACACACGTGTGTTTTGTTATCCTTATGGGGACCGTCCATTGATTTTAGTAACTAGATTTATACCTAACCCAAACCCGTTTCCTAACCTTAACCATTACTGATCTATAACTAACCCTAAGACTAACTAAAACTCTATTCACACCATACCTATAAACCTAACCCCTAACCCTAAAAAGGGGAGTCCCCCCCATGGGGACCAGGCTTCAGTCCCCACAAGAACCCTCGGACCCCAGAAAGATAGTAAAAGTCAGGAAACTGGTCCCCAGGAAGTCAGAAATACACACACACACACAACACACACACACACACACACACACACACACACACACACAAGTGTGTTTTGTTATCCTTATGGGGACCGTCCATTGATTTTAGTAAACTAGATTTATACCTAACCCAAACCCTTTTCCTAACCTTAACCATTACTGATCTATAACTAACCCTAAGACTAACTAAAACTCTATTCACACCATACCTATAAACCTAACCCCTAACCCTAAAAAGGGGAGTCCCCCTCATGGGGACCAGGCTTCGGTCCCCACAAGAACCCTCGGACCCCAGAAAGATAGTAAAAGTCAGGAAACGGGTCCCCAGGAGGTCAGAAATACAAACCCACACACACACACACACACACACACACACACACACACACACACACCCACACACACAAAAGGCAACGGAGATCCAACTACTGAAAAATACAGTGGTGTTTTATTTGCAAATTAAAAAGCACCGACAATATTAGTTACACTGTAAAAATTATTGACAACAATTACAAATGTTTGTTTGTTTTTTATCATACAGTCCTGGAGATTAGTACCATCGTTGCTGTTACGTGTTAATACTTTAATATGGAGGAACTTGTTTTGTACAACAGTTGGCAGTGAAAACACTCTCAGCGACACATTTGCAGGATGAAACCGCCACTCGGTGCAGCGCGGATGTTTCACGATATGAGAACGGGATGTTCGGGCACCAACCCAAACACATTCAATAATTTAGGTCTAACTCGGGGGTTTATGTACATTAAAAATTGGGGTAAAGATGAACCATCGTGTGCGTTACATCAGAACAATGTACAAAACTATTGCAGTAAGAGCAGCTTTTTATTTATTATTTTTGTTGACACCTAGTTGCCATGGTAACAACTTGACAGAGTTGTGTGGTGTCACCGAGCCTACTGTAGATCTGATGATGCTTCTGTTTCAGACATAGTCTCTCTCCTCTGGTAAATTAAAAAAAAAAAAAAAAAAAAAAAAAAAAAAGACAAAATATACAGTTTTGACCCAAAAAAAAAAAGCTGAAAACCATTTTTTTAAATGCACTTTTTCTTCCTCTGTACACTGATGTGACTCTGCTGAATTAAACATACAGTAGCTAGCTTATGATTTCTCGTTCACAGATTGTAGTAGGAGCCGTTTGTTTAGTGTGCTTCACGTTCCGCCTCAGAACGGACGCTCGCGCCGGAGTTTTTGTGCTTTCAGCAGCTCTCCTGCTCGTCCTGCCGAACCCGCACTTCCTGCTCAGGTGAGATCAATGCGGTGAACATGTTTTAGGTTTGGTACATTCTACACATATGCGTTTCCATATCAGCATAACAGAAATGTTAAATCAGAACAGGGAAAACGAAACAAAAACATGTATAAAAAAAATAAACCCTCAGAAGTCCATGTAATGATAGTTAAAGACTCTGTTCTGGCACTTGTAAATGTAATAACTAGATTCTATCAAGGCCTAATCGAGTGAGGCTGCGACACGCAGCCCGAGTCCAGCCTGAATCAAAGTTTCTCTCTCCGTCACACAGCTGTTCAGAAAGTCTGTGTTGTGTTGATCGCTGTGATGTTCTCCAAAAACACAGCGTGTTTGGAGGCGACGTCTCCATCGCCTGCTCGTTCGATGAAGGTTTAAATACGGAGAACGAGACGATGATTATCCAACACTGAAGTTCTCGTGTGCATTGCAGAGTCTGAAATTCTCTGGACACACACACACTCATGCATGCACGCACCATCAGGGCCGACCTGTTCCTGGAAGATGGCGGTTAAGTTTCCTGTTTGTCAAAACAACCGGGGATCTTCGCACTCTCAGGTCTCTTGAGCCCTGCGGGGTGGAGCAGTGGTTCAACGCTGTGGTTTCTCCACCGCGGCGGTGTTGCTACCTGGTGTGGACCAGCTCCTCTCTGAGCCAGCTGGGTAACGGCTGACCGATCCTGTAGAGCAGCTTGGACAGCTCGATGTTGTGATCCCTGTAGTACTCCCTGAGGAACTCCTGGGACTGAAAGAGACAAGCAGAGATGAAACTAGATGTAGGAAAGTCAACCAGAGCGAATCTTACATCAGACATCTTACCTCAGGGTTCATATCAGGGTACCGCCGTCCTTTACTCTTCCCTAAACACTTGGTCTTTCCTCCCTCCAGCAGCTGACACCAGAAACCTTTCTTAGGGTCAAAGCTGGACATGAAGGAAACAAAAAGACAGAGTTAAAAGTTAAGCAGCTTCTTCTTGTTTTGTTCTGCTTTCAGACGATCAGCTGAAAGAGGAAACCGTCTCTCAGTTTAACTTTTAACCAGATAGGAAGAGGAAATATTAAGTGATGGGATGGAATTAGACAGAAACCTGGTTCTGGACCAGTTCTACACAGTCCAGCTCGAACAACATCCACAACAAGAGCAACTTCAAACGGCAGCACGAGGTTCTGCAGCTCACATACTTTCTATAGCCGGGGTCACTTACTTATAGTATATGAGAGGTGTGTATCACAGCAGTAGATGCTGCTTTGTGTTAACCAGCATCTCGTCTCACTCATTTAGCATCACGTTCAGATCATTAAGTCTTTAAAATATATAAAAATAACATAATAATGTGTTTCACCTGGAAGTTACACTTCAATCTGAGCAGGTTCATGGAGCTTCAGTCAGCGTGTACTCAAACCTCACATTACAGTTCCTACTCCACTTGAAACGACTGTGTTAAAATGTGTCTGTGTAACAAATATAAAGTGTTGACTAACATTTAAAATGTAAATAAGTAACATGACGGTGATGCTGTGACGCCTCTATCAGCTCCATCCTGACACATACACTGGACTGCAGTTTTCAGTTAGACTCACTTTTACAGTTTGTTCTATAGACGACTGGCCGTGTGGGGATTGTAACCTGCACATCACGTCACTATAAACTAATAATGTCCGTATTTGTTGAGTATTTACTCACAGTTCTCCCTTTCTAGAAGAGGAAGTGGAGCTGCAAAGAAAAGTTCCAGACACTCGAATGACTCGGACACTATTTCGAGAAATGCAAGTGACACTACAACGAGGCCCTGTGGTGTGGGACTAGGAGACAAGGATGAATGATTGGAGACATTTTGGAAAGTCTGATGAATTCTGTTCACAGTTTGCTGCAAACCGTTGATGCCCAGTGAGCTAATGGTTTAACTGTGTTTGCTGTGTGTCCATTATGGGCTACCGTAGAAACAGCTGTGAAACAGGAATAGAAGGGAAATAAAAAGGAGTCTCAAACTGTAAACTGACAGTTTACAGTTTTTTTTTTTTTTACATTTTTAGTTATATAATAATGAAAACATGAACAAATAAATGGAAGATCACATTTTCTGCTCTAAAACAGAAAACTGCTAAACACTTTGTTTAGATTCATTTAGTTTTTGATTTGCAAAAAAAAAAAAAAGAGGCAAATTTCTCTTACACATGAAAAAAACAGTATTTTAGTTTTTAACCTTTTCAAGCTGTTTTTGGTTTATTTAAACATAAAACACACTGATGTTTATTCTTATATTATCATAAGAATAAAGTCATAATGACGTTATAATCTGTATGTGATAACAAAGTTCAGAACCAGACTTTTTAAGCTTTAAGATAAATAAAAATACTAAAGAACATCTTGACAGAAGAAATCCTGATTCATGCATGAGAGGGTGAAACCTGCCAGTTCAAAAAGAGACTTACGCTAGAATCTTGTGGTAGTTGATGACATTCGGGAGGCCGAGGAACTTCTGGATTTTATCCATGACTGAGGCGGGTTCTGTTTTCAGAATCTGTCCATCTAAAACTAACAGCTGGAAAGAGACGCAAAACCAAATAAAAACCACAACCGGACAGCTGTGTACAGACAATCTGTAACACGACCCGAAATCCATGTCACATGTTTTTAACCACTTTTACCTATATAACCCATAAGAGCCTGATACAGGAAACACATCATCTACTTTAAATTCTGAACTCCTGATTGTATAATAATAATAATAATAATAATAATAATAATAATAATAATAATAATTACTATACACTCACCGGTCACTTTATTAGGTACACCTGTCCAACTGCTCGTTAACACTTAATTTCTAATCAGCCAATCACATGGCGGCAACTCAGTGCATTTAGGCATGTACACATGGTCAAGACAATCTCCTGCAGTTCAAACCGAGCATCAGTATGGGGAAGAAAGGTGATTTGAGTGACTTTGAACGTGGCATGGTTGTTGGTGCCAGAATGGCTGGTCTGAGTATTTCAGAAACTGCTGATCTACTGGGATTTTCACGCACAACCATCTCTAGGGTTTACAGAGAATGGTCCGAAAAAGAAAAAATATCCAGTGAGCGGCAGTTCTGTGGGCGGAAATGCCTTGTTGATGCCAGAGGTCAGAGGAGAATGGCCAGACTGGTTCGAGCTGATAGAAAGGCAACAGTGACTCAAATAACCACTTGTTACAACCAAGGTAGGCAGAAGAGCCTCTCTGAACGCACAGTACGTCGAACTTTGAGGCAGATGGGCTACAGCAGCAGAAGACCACGCCGGGTGCCACTCCTTTCAGCTAAGAACAGGAAACTGAGGCTACAATTTGCACAAGCTCATCGAAATTGGACAATAGAAGATTGGAAAAACGTTGCCTGGTCTGATGAGTCTCGATTTCTGCTGCGACATTCGGATGGTAGGGTCCGAATTTGGCGTCAACAACATGAAAGCATGGATCCATCCTGCCTTGTATCAACGGTTCAGGCTGGTGGTGGTGGTGTAATGGTGTGGGGAATATTTTCTTGGCACTCTTTGGGCCCCTTGGTACCAATTGAGCATCGTTACAACGCCACAGCCTACCTGAGTATTGTTGCTGACCATGTCCATCCCTTTATGACCACAATGTACCCAACTTCTGATGGCTACTTTCAGCAGGATAATGCGCCATGTCATAAAGCTGGAATCATCTCGGACTGGTTTCTTGAACATGACAATGAGTTCACTGTACTCAAATGGCCTCCACAGTCACCAGATCTCAATCCAATAGAGCATCTTTGGGATGTGGTGGAACGGGAGATTCGCATCATGGATGTGCAGCCGACAAATCTGCGCCAACTGTGTGATGCCATCATGTCAATATGGACCAAACTTTCTGAGGAATGCTTCCAGCACCTTGTTGAATCTATGCCACGAAGAATTGAAGCAGTTCTGAAGGCAAAAGGGGGTCCAACCCGTTACTAGCATGGTGTACCTAATAAAGTGGCCGGTGAGTGTAGATTGTAATATAATAATAAAATTGGCACTTTCTACCTGCAGTACTTCTACCCTCCACCAGAGGGCAGAGTAATCTGGTGACATTTTTCTTGTTTTGTAAATAACCTAAAATGATCTTTACATTAAATATCAGAAGTGAAACTTCTCCCGAACTAAACAGGAAGTTAAAACAGTTTGTTAAGAGACTGAAGTTTACTGCAGCACCTCATTAGGCAGTAGAATTAAAGCTCTACAAACTTCACATCTATCACGGTTAAACTGTAAAAACTGCTGACAGAAACTTCCGGGAAATTCGAGCTCTGGTAAATAAATCAATAGATCCCACTGGAGATTAAAATAACAAGAAGTCAATATCACCCACCATTACAGTATTGATTATTTCCTGGAGTACAGAGCATAAAAACATTCATCTCTCGGTGACTGTCTCAGATTATAAATGTATTAAGACCAGTTTTATCCAGACTGTAAAAAACAAAACATTAAATCCTGAATGTTCATGAATACGACTTGTTTCGCTTTTTGTATTCTGAATATAAAATCTGAGAATAATTTCAGACGTTTGTTTGTGCAGCTAGATTTTTTCTTTGAGGGCAGAACTCATCCACCGAGGTCAGCTGGGTTTAAAAGTCCTGCCATCAGTCATATATCCACGTATTTATCCCTAAACGTGAGAAGAATCATTTCAGTAAATATATAATATATCGCGTACCTGGCTGGGGTGGTAGAAACTGAGCCAGCGCTCCAGGTGGACCGCGTACCATCCTGGCACCAGACACCGATTCTGAAGGACCCGTAGTTTGACTGGAGCATCGCGACCTGCGGCGATGACTTCGTGGAAGGAGTACCTCAGCGCCACGGGGTCGTCGTGGGCTCTTTGGTGCTGCGACAGAAAGAGGACCAGTGTGAAAGGAATCTGACTTCAGTTTGTTGTGGACGTGTGAGGTTTAAAGGTCGGACCTGGTACCAGGAGTACGCTCTGTCCGCCGGGTTGATGAGGATGGTGATGATCTTTGCTTTGGGCAGGAGCGCCGCGGCCCTCTGAGCAGCCACCTCAGAGTCAAAGTAGTTGGCACTCTTCTCAAAGTAGTAGTCTGAACTGGTGTTGGAGGGCAAAGGGAAGTAGTCCATGTACCTGAAACACAAAAACCCACAAAGAAGTTTTAACTGCTGCTGCTTCTCCACAGTTTACTCACTCACAGGTAACTCCAAAACACATCTTCTGTAAACTGGTTGGAACATGTTAGATCTAACAGAGATAATTATTAAAATGAATAATTAGAAGGGAGGTCATATTCAGGGGTTTTACCAGTCAATGCCTCTCTGATAGTTGTGTCCATTAAAGAACTGGATCTCCTCGAACGTCTCCTTGCTGGGGTAGTTGCTGGTCAGGTCTGGATGCATGCCGAGGAACAGGTACAGAGCTGTTGTTCCTGAGGCCAGAACACAAACAAAACAAGAGATCAAGATCATCATGAGGATAAAAACCCAAATCTAAAAACAACTCCCGATCGTTTCTGATTCTGTCCAGCAGAGGGGGTCAAAGATCTGTCTCACCTGTTTTCTGAGGCCCGATGACGAGCAGCTTGGGGAAGCGGTCGCAGGTTTTTTCTTTGGACCAGATGTCTTTGTGTCTTTTGTCCTCACAAGGATCCTGCAGACCAACAAAACACAAATATATCTCTGTTTTTAATGTGTTTCTGTAAAAGTTCCACTAAACGTGTAAAAACTAGGAGACGAGAGAATGAAGCGTGATCATTGTCCAAACAGCTGAGCACAGAAAATACTTTGAATAAAAATGTAGAGAATCTGAAGATGTTGGAATAAAAGGAGGTGATTGGTCTGTAAATCCGACCTGCCACAGAGGATCTCTCTCCGATGGGAACAGACTGAAATACTTCTGAGCCAGCTGGATGGGCGGCAGGGTCTGCATCTTCAGGTTGGTCCACGCCTTCACGAACATCACCAGGCTTTTGAAGGTGTACAGGCCGAGGCGGTCGTTCCCATAGTTGGACAGATGGGTCATGAAAATACTGATCTGAGAGAGGGAAGATCAAACACAGAGAGAAAAACCAACAAGGTCAAAGGAAGGTTCAGTGTTTTAGTTAAGTTTCAAAGTGTGGGAAACATTTTTTTAACCCTCTTATTAAATCAAGGAAAAAGATAAGCAGAGTATTTTTTCTCTGATATGTCCATAAACGTTAGCGAAAACTCAGTTGGCTCTAACAGCAAGTGTATAAAAAGTAAAATAAACTTGTAGATTAAATACGATGTAACAAACATTCCCACAGCTTTTGTTTTGAAAAGTCACGCAGTAAGAGAACACGATATTCTGCAGCCTATGCAGAGACAACAAAAGACGCCATCGGGTCTATAAAAGCAAACACAACTGTGGATCCGCAGCGATGCAGTTTAACTCCATTAAAAGTAGCTTTTGCATTAATGTAAAAAGAGAAAGCGAGACGCAAACATCTCTGTGTGAGTCACCGCTCCGTCTTTGTCCTGCACCGTGTTTAAATTTCAATTTGCACCATTAGCTAAATGGGATTCGGAGTGCGCGAGACAAAAGCTGCGCCTGTGTGGGAGAGTAAATGACTCACAGGATTTAGCAGTACGGTGAGGAAGAGTTCCCCCCCGTTGATGAGCTTGTCCAGTTCGTTCGGACTGCCCGGGTAGTCTTTGTAGAAGATGGTGTGTGTGAAGAGACCACAAGTCTGCCTGGGTAATACCTGCAATAGGAGCACACACACACACACACACACACACACACACACACACACACACACACACACACACACAGTGTCAACAAAAGATAAAAAGCAGTGAGACAAACAGAACATCAGCCCTCCACAGAAAGCTCAGCAGAGCTGCCAGTCCTCGCGGCGCTTAACCCACACATTGTTTGCTCACAATAATATTCTTATTATTCAGCTCATCTAGCCAAAGCAAACCTCTTCTCTCTGAGTCTATATGGAAATTCATGGAAATGCATGTACAGTTTGGAGTGTCTGGGGAGCTGAATATCAATCATCAGCGAGCAGCGAACGCCGTCCGTTCAGACTGCGATAACTCAAGGACGAGAGCGGCGCTCTGAGACCACGCGGGCCGACAAAGGAAGTGGTCTGAGGACGAGCCGGTTCTTATCGGCGCTGAAGGTCAGCTCATGAGAGGGATGGATGTCTTCAGAAATCCGTCTAAAGCACTTGGATCTATTCATATTTATTTAGCTGTCGTGTTATTGGGAACCGAAGCTGA
The DNA here is from genome assembly GCA_006937955.1 of Pachypanchax playfairii. NCBI lineage: Eukaryota > Metazoa > Chordata > Actinopteri > Cyprinodontiformes > Aplocheilidae > Pachypanchax > Pachypanchax playfairii. The sequence continues at coordinate 2,205,452 of SSNP01000056.1, read as the reverse complement.
ATAAAGTTTCTTTGTATGTTGACATTTCAGCTATTAGCTGTGAGCGGGAGCTTTCTTCACCGAGGCCAAAATGTCAGTTTTTGTTTTTTGTGGCGAGGCCGGGTTGGCAGCAGCACTCAGACAGGTGTCTCATTCAGGATCGCTCCTCTCCGCTGCATCAGCATCTCCAAGTTGAGATAAGAGCCAACAACAAGCCGATGAGCTGAACATCACAGGCGCCGAATAATTCACATTTTCATACACTAATTTTTGTTAGAAATTTAACTAAAATTCCCTTTTAAATCCTAAAAACTCAGACCGTGATACATCACTGATTTAAACACAAAGGAAACATTTTATCACCAACATTAAAATCATAATAAAAAGATTTCTATGATAAAAACTAGAAATTCTTTACTGGACCTTCAACTGATTAACTAATGGGGTAAATTCAAGATGGCCGCCACTGCTAATTTTAGCCAATCTTACCCAAAACAGAAGCCAATACACCAGCTGGTTTTACAGATTTCAGGTTAAATTTGATGTGTTCGTAGCTGAAAGTCACTCATGGTCCAAAATCTCACAATATTACATGAAACACCACTAACGTTTAACCGAAACGGCGCCGTTGTTTCGGTTGATTCGGATGATTTGAAACTTTCACACGCAGGTGACGCTCATGTCGGGTTTTCAACTGATAATTAGTTAGTTGTATTTTTAGAATATTTCTGTTTGAGGCTGCAAATTTGTGAACAGAAACAGATTCACAGCTAAAAATATTGGAATTTATTTTATTCTTACAGCAACAAATTCCACAGTAAAGTTTAAAATTTCCTTTGGTTGAATTTTAACCAACATGATTATGTTTAAACATGTGAGCAGTTTATATTTTCAACTTATCTTAGAGGGTTTAGTTTAAAACTAAAAATGAACTTTATACTGATTTAAACACAGGAAGTCAGATTTCAATAATTCGGTTGTTTTACAGTGAAAACAACAAAAATATAAAATTCTTCTTATCGCCTAGAAGGAAAAGATAAAACAAAAGCCGGAGCAAATTGCAGTAAAATAAACAAAAAGATACGGAGACAATCTGCTCTCCCTGATAGCAAAACAAAAACAAAGAATTTAAAGCAGGCGGAGATAAGGTCAGAAATTTCAAACAGTGGACAAGACAGCAGAGAAAACATCTGGCCAGAGGTGAGGAGATAATGAGGTTTGATGGATGCGGGTCTTACGCTAATGCCGCTGTGGATGAAGCCTCGTCGGAAGCGAGCGGGCTTCAGGTGAGGGTACTCCTCGGTGCTGGTCACCTTGATGCCCCACACCTTCTTCCAGGCGTCGTACAGCTGCAGGTGGACGGGATAGACCCCGGAGTGGTGAGGAGCCACCGCGTAGCCCATGTTAGTGGGGATGCCATGCTCCTGTAGAAAATAAAACACCAGTGAATGAAAAACATATTGAATAACTGATTCATCCACATCTGTCAGGATCGTGGACGTTAAACTTAGAAGCTTGTTTCTTGTAAAAGCAGCAGTCGTTCTTCAGATGGATTCACCAACTGAATGAACACGAGAGGTTCACAGGAAATACAACGAAGCGTGTAATCTAGATCCGTTTGGTTTAAAGGCCGACAGCCTTGGAGTTAATCAGGGTCACGTCAGACAGAATTACACGTCAATCTTTAAAAACATCCAGTTTTAACTCGTAGTTCCTTCATATCAAATCAAATCAAATCAAAAATACTTTAATAATCCCCGAAGGGAAATTCAAGTGTTGTTGTAGCTCAGTTATTCTTCAGGAAGCCATTATAGAAGGTTCTAGCTGTGGACAGGAAGGATCTCCTGTAACGGTCTGTGCTGCAGCCGATTATGAAGAATCTTCTGACTGAAGACACTCTGTTGTTGAGTTACTGTGTTCTGAAGAGGATGATGAGGGTTTTCCATCATGTTCTTCATCCTCCTTTGGACAATCAACTCAAGAGACTCCAGTTCAGTCTCCAGGACAGAATCAGTCCTCCATATCTATCTGTTCAGCCTCTTCATGTCACATACTCTGATGCTCCGCCCCCAACAGGTGACTGCAGATGTGATCAGCTGACAAACTCCTCTTCATTTTTCGCTCCTCTTCAAATCTCTGTCTGTCCATATTGTTTGAAAGCCAGACAGAGACACACTGGAGTCCAGGATATGTCCCTTTAGCCATGTCTCAGTAAAACACATGATGCTGCATTCCTGATACTCTGGCTGGGTCTTCAGCAGAGCTTCAAGTTCATCCATTTTATTAGCGAGAGATCTCACATTTGTCAATATGACTGATGGAAGTGAAGGTTTAAACTTCCTCTTTCTCTCTCTTCACTTTGATCCTGCTCTGCATCCACGTCTTCTTCTTTGAGCTCATCAGGGATCCAGAGCTTCAATTTGAGGATTATTTCAGCCTTAGAAATGTCAGTTAGCTGCTCTTACTTGTAAACAAGTCTCTTGTTGCCATGGTTACGCATCATAACAAGTGGCAAAAAAGTGACAAATCCAGCAAAAAATTCGATCAGCACAGCACCCAAACCAGAAGAAAAGCACCCAGAAAACATTTCCAGAAGAAAAAACCATCAAGAAATACTCAAAAAGAACAAAAAAATTCTAGCAAGTGCTAGCAAAGTCACAGAGCTACTCCAACAAGCTGCCACCAGTTGTAGCGCTATTCCGGAAAAAGATGATCAGATCTTGGATTATTAGGAGGAAGATGTGATGAACGGAAGCAGGTAAAAACCTTTTAATACCTTCAGGTTAACGTGTTGTTTTCATGTATGTTTTTAAATCTTCTCCTGAACACGTCACTGTTTCTAAACCACATGAATTTCCCTGAAATACAGACTTTTATTTTCCTACTCGAACATTTGCATGATTTCTGTTTTGTGGTTCTGCTACAACATAAACATAGAATACGCAGCTGTTCTGGATGCTGTGACTGCCGACCAATCAGCTGAGCTTTACAGCTGCAGGGATTTAAAGAGACGGGAGGAAACATAAGATTCTTACATTGGTGTGGTTAATAAGGGAAATCAGCATTTAAAACCTTTATTTTCAGATTTTTTTCTTGGCAGTGAAATATTTAAGCTTTTTATAGAAAATCCTTATAATTAAGAACCTAAATATAAAACTGGCTCTTTCAAGAAGGAATAAATGGTGACGTGTCTGCAGGAAACCATGTAGATAGTATCTGCTCATTAAAACGTCTCCAGATACCAGAAGTTGCAGAGTGACTTGATGATTTGTGTTTTTGCAGGTGTGTAACGGGACAACGAGTCACAGAATCGAGGAATATATTCGCGGAGAACAACTGGCTTAAAGATTGAACTCATTTTGATGTCCGGATTCAAAATTTACACCTTTAGAAAAAAAATCAACTCACAGATTTTTGACAACAATGTTGATGTTCTTTGTTGTTTGAGACGCGCCTGCGAATGTGACTGTACTAAAATCTACAAAATGTCACAGTTTTCTCACAACAACAACATCTTACATCCACATAACAATTAGCTTGATAAAACAGTAACTGTGATGGAAGCAGCTTAATATGTCCCTTTAACACATTTCTGTTTTTTTATACAGTCGATGTTCCAGATGCTGGAACATCTGAGTGGAAATCTGTGTCAAACTTTATAAAATTCTTCTGCACAGAGTTACATTTTACCCGTGATAGTTTGTGGAATTATTGTCCAAATAATCAGATATTTTTAAAAAGCACAACGATAAAAAAAAGCAGTTAAAACTAGCTTTATATTAAGAAAATATGATTTTTTTTTTCAGATTGAAGGGTTTAAATGTAAAGATTTAAGAGATTTGGAAGCATTTTACATGAATTTATTTGGATCAGAGTCAAATTAATAGATTTGTACTAAGAACCAAAAAAACAACCAATAAATTCTTAAATTCTATCATGTAAAATAAAGACAAGTGAAACATAAAAATCACGAGTGAAAAGTTTCTTTTTGTTTAAATGTGTCCTGATAATTTAGCTTAGATGTGGTAAAAAAACAAAACAGTTTGAAGCTGTTGCAACATGTTGCAGGTAAAAACACAAAGTAGAAACGTTTGAATGGAACTGGTTTTATTTAATCTGTTGGACTTGTCTGAACAGCTGATAGTAAAGTCAATAAACCTGCTGGATCTGTGTGTAAACGTCCATTTAATGGGACAACTTGTACAAACACACCTGTTATCAGGACCAACCGGGACATACGTCTCTCTAACAACACTGATGGGGGGGCTCTGTTCTCTGTTTAACTATTTTTATTCAGACTTTCTGAAATCGTCACAATCACTGACTCTGATTAAATCTTGAAAAGCAAAAGAGTGAATATAAGAATTAAAGCTGTGAAGACATAAACAAGGATGACTCAGATTACACGTGACCTTTGACCCTCCCACCGTGACTCACCACAGCAAACTTCTTGTTGAGCAGCATCTGCTCGGCCAACACCGACTGGTTGTGGAATAAATGTGGCTGCATGTGGCTCCACATGTGAGGAAACCACCAGAAATCCCTCACGTGTGAAAGCAGCAGGTCATCTCCCAGGTCCTCTTCATCAGATCCTGAACGCCGCCGTGATGGATGGAGGGAAGACGGAAGAGGGTGACGGGGCGGGGGAAGGAATCCAAGAGATTAAAATAGTGAAAGATGAGAAGTAAAAAAGGGAAATGAAAGTCATTGAGGAGAGGAAGTTCAAAAATAAAAGCATGATGAACATTACAGAGAATAAACAGCGGGAGGGGAGGGGCTGTGCATCTCACCAGCGTGAAAGAATTTCCCTGAGAAGCCCAGATTGAAGGTGAAGTTGGGCACATGGGTGCGCAGCTCCCTCTGTGTCTCCAGCAGGGCCTGAAACAGTGGGAGGAAAAGAAGAATGAGTCAACAGACGACGGGCTCAAACTGGTACGTGAGTGCTTTAATGAGGGAGAGGCGCTGGCGTGCCCACATATATCTTTAATTTAGCAACTTTCTCTCGGTAAACATCCAACATCCACTCCCAGCTGCCTCGCTCCTCTCCGTCATTCTGTTTGATATGTTCGCTTCCCTCTGATTCGAGTGTTTGTTACATTTGATCTCGATGCTGAATCAGACGCTCTGCACAAACACAGATTTCTCTCTCCGTTTTGTCACAATGTGATTTGCTCCGAAAAGCCTGAACGTAGCGGCGCCGCTACCAGAACTTTTTCTTCTACCCTCTGCCTCCACATTCGAGGGGGGGGGGGCGTCTCTGCTCTGAGGGGACAAAAGCACGAAGCTTTTCAACATTCTTTGTAAGTCTCCGAGCCGCTAAAATATTCATGGCTGTGGAGTTTCTGTGACAGTGCGAGCGGTTGGGCCTGTCAGCTTTGAGCAGCCTACTGGGGCGAACACGTGGAGAAAAGGAGAAGAAGAAGGGGTTTCTGTGTGACTGGCAGAGAACAGCACATGCTATATGTGAGGCCATTCGGCTGGTGATCAGGAGAGAAGCAGTTTTATTATCGTTTATAAAACTCACCTTCACGTCAGGAACTTTCATACGGGTTCCTTCTTTGCCCACAAAGATGTCATCTATATCCACCAGGATGTAGCGCTCCAGAGACAGCGAGAGCCTCTTCCCGGTCAGAAAGGCCACAGCGTCCACAAACACCAGCTTGTGCAGCCAGAAGTTTAAGTTGTTACCAAACAGAACTCTCTGGATCCCATCATGGAGCCCCAGGTCCTGCACCACCGACGGGAGCATGGCGGCGTGCTGCCCTATCGACGCAATGCTCTCCGCTGATTGGGTCTTGGCCATCAACACCGGCTCGTACGTCGAATGGTTGGACTGAAACACGGTCCAGTCGTCCCCTGGGAGCGGACCCGGCAGGGCCTGGCCGGCGCGGGTGATGAAGAGGAGCGGCGACTTGGGGTTGACGGTGCAGTCTTTCAAACCCAGGTTGGAGTGAAGAAAGAGGGGGAAGCCTTTGAGCTGCGCGCTAAGCAGACTGTTTTCATTGGCCTGATCAACACAAGAGACACAAGAGAGAAGTGACACAGACTCATTAAGCACCGCGGCGATAAAGAGAGAAATTTGTTGAATATAATTTCCCAGTTTCTCCAGTCGTGTGTGAAATAAGGAATGTCAGGCCTACTCAAACATGAAGGCATGAGGGAGCTCCAACCTGCTACGCTCAATCTGCTACGCAACAAGTTTGCAGTCAAATGAAAAACCTCCTGCTGTTCTGAGACTGAGGGTTCAGTCAAGATTTCCCCAAGAAACCAGGTCCGATTCGTACGTTTCTTTACGCTTCACCTCAGTTTTGGAGTTTGGGTGTTTTGTTTGATCGTTGATGGCAGCACTGACGGCAGCGTACAGACGCTTCAAGCTAATGATGCTCATCAAACCTGATGCTCAGATTACAGACAGGAAAAAAAACAACAAATCTTTTAGAAATACTTTTGAAAATATTCACTAAAAATGTTTTAGTGGATTTTTCTGAATATTGATCTTTTTCCCACATTGAAGACACCCGTCCATTCTCTTTACCCATCCAGGGTCACAAGAGGCTGGTGTTTATATTAAGCTACACCCTGGACAGGTCGTCAGTCCATCACAGGGTTACATAGAGGCAAGTAACCATTCAGATACGCACTCGCACCTGGGACCGGTTTAGAGTCGCCAATTAACCTACATGCATATTTCTGGTCTGTGGGAGGAAACCCTTGCACGCACATGGAGATACATGAACTTCTAGCCAAGCTTCCAGGACCTTCTTGCTGCAACTGCGTCAATATACAACAGGTTTTAAAAACTAATAAAAGAAATGTCAAAATACATAAAAGATATAAAGATAAACAGAGAAATACATTAAAAACATCTAAAATAAATGTTATTCCATTCTTTGACCTTAAATGCAGCTCTGCAGCAGACTGTTGATTACTATGATTTAGTAAAACAAAATCCTGCTTGTTATCAGCCAGAACACGACACCTGCTGATACAGATGTGTATAAACCAAAGTAATTCTACCAGTATAATTATTATTGGTGAGGACGCTTCGATATGTTCAGATCTTTGTTGTGTTACAGAACCACCGGGATGCACATCTCGGCTCTCCCTCCTTCTCTCTCAGTAGGCAGTAAATCCCACCAGGCTAACCTTCATCTGCACCACCCAACATCTCTCTACAGCATCATCCTGGCCTACACGCTCCTCTGTATTCTCTCCGTAGCTCAGAAAGAGTGATTAAAACCACAAGACCTGAAAACTGGCCTTAGGCAGAGTGAGGCCTCCGGGGACAAAACTGGGAGAGGGGAGCGGCAGAATAAGAGATACAGAGAGAGAAACAAATGGAGTAAAAAGACAAAGCAGAGAAAACAAGAGATGGGAATTAAACTGGAGAAGAAGAGTTAAAGAGACCAGATTGCAGAACAAAAGGAAAAAACAGGCATAAACAGAAAAGAAACATAAGTCAGTGTAAAGAGAGTGAATGATATTAAACCAGGCAAATCTTGCCAACTCTGTAAAACCCGTCCCGTTAGAGATGGTGGAGCCAGATGGACAGGGCAGAAGGTGTGAAGAGAGGAGGGAAGGAGGGAGGGAGGAGCGGGGGTTGGGGTGCTGTCCTAACCTTGAAGAAGCCTATGATGCCCACTCCGTACTCCACACAGTATTTATCCAGCAGCTCTCGGTTCCAGGCGTCCAAGTTGACATACTTGAGAATGTTCTCATAAATCACGAGTGCAAACCGCCCTCGCTCTTTGTCCGTCAGCGTGGGCATGTCCCCCTTCCCCGGTGAGATCTCAGTCCGGTACTTGAACCGACCTGACTCCAAGATGGCCACGATCTCTTGCCCCAGTTGAGAATATTGGCTTTCCACAAACACCAGAACCACAGGATCTGTCCTGGTCCCACCGAGGTCCACCCCAGAACCCCCTGGGACGCTTCGCACGGGTAACAGCCGGGACGGGATGACCCTAAGGTCATCCAAGTCTGCTGGAAGTCCCTCGGCCCCGGACATGCCCCCTCCTGATGGCTCCGGCTCCCGCTTGACGCCATAGAGGAAGTAGGAGAAGATGAAAACGCTGACGGTGCAGAAGATGAAGAGGAGGAGCAGGGAGGTCTGCAGAGGAAGAAGGCGGACCAGCCGGCGGAGGCGTGTCACGCATCCCAGCATCGTCTCTCACCACACCGCTCCACCCCACCGGCCCAGCAACACGCCAAGGGGACAGTCTCTCTCAGCGTGGGAGGAAATGTTAAAAAACAACAACAGGCAGGCGTCGCTACACTGTTGCTACGAAGCTAAGCAGCATCAACGTTGCAGCTGTGGCAGCCATTGAAGACAGAAGTGAGTCGGTGATGCTGGCGCTCCCTCATGCTGCAGCACTGCTTATGTCACCATGGCAGAGAAATGAAGGGCCTTGAACCGCTGGCACACACTCGTGGCTGAGAGCGAGGGCTGGCAGGGCAAGTCACTGGGGAACGCAGATGATGGACGACTCCATCACCTGTCCATCACGTAAATCTGCCAACCATATCCAGGCTAGACCGGCTCCCGTTCTTCTGTCTGCAGAATAATCCCCGGAGGAAACTGAGGCCACGCGGGTCATCACAGCAGCATCACTCCCTCAGGATCAAACCTGGCAAAAGACAGAAAAACATATGTTAAAATCCAACAGAACGACGTTAGTTGTTAAAGGACAAACAGTATTTCAAGCTCTTTCACAGGTTTGATGTTCAGTGCAGGGCGGAGACGAGTCAACAAGTGACTCGAATCACAAAGAAACCTTGAGGCAAAACAACTGGATTTGATGCTTCATTTAAACCATCTGCCTGCTACTCAGTGATCACTTGTTTCACAGACACTGACAACATACTCACTCTTTTTTACTGAGAGAAGAAAAACAATATCAACGAGAAGAAAATGAGAGAAAAGAACCAAGAAAGCCAAAAGTCTGAGACGATGTACACGAGAAAAACTCCAATAAAACTTAATTATTTCACCACAATAGCTCAGTGTCAAATACTGACTTGTGTCTGATTAAAACATTTTGCTTTACCCACAGAAACAATCAGACTTTTTAATAAAACCAGCAGCGTCTTGAATCAAACTGCTTACAGTAGAAACAGATACAGACATCTTTTATCTGCACACGCTCTTCAACTCTTCTCACCTGTCAAGTCTTCATCACCTCGTTTAAAAACTTTTGATGAAGCATTTTTACGCACGGATTTACTTAAAGATTAAATGACGTTTATACGCTCAAAGTTAAGGACTTACGAGATAAAATAAAAACATAAAAGTCTTTTTCTCCACGTCTGATTGTTCTTACAGACTCAATAAGGAGTTATTAGACACCTGCCTTCAAACTGATTTATACAAAACACAAAGAGAAGAGTTTTGAATTGTCAAACGACGCACCTGTTTTACTGAAAGCATGTCACAAACACCCCCCACAGACAGACGTATGCAAGATCCAGGTAACGGTCTAGTTTGGGGAGCTGATGTCTGGTTACTCAAATAATTAATATGATTCCGAAAATATTCGATAGCTGCAGCCCTAGACATAAAATGTTATTTCTGAATTCATCTACTCAAAGTAAGAGCTGCCAGAGAGCCCCCCCCCCCACATCTCTAACCACTGAGCATGCAAACCGAAACACACATTATAAAAATCCCTGCTTATGCAGTCTCCACACAATCAATAGGAGGAATATGAGCGACAACAAAGCTCTGGGGCGAGTTAATTCCTGAATCGGTCCGGTGAAACCAGTGTGACTGCACATATGTGAAGCCGTCACCCGCGGGTACCTTTGCCTTTCATTTCACAGTGCTGGCTCCAAAAAACACGCTTATAGCAGGGAAGCAATCCAACAGCAGAGGCATGGAGAACAGCTGAGACGGACCTGGAAACAATAAGACCCTCTCTTTCTCTCGGCACGCTCGCTATACGTTTCTATACTTCCTGCAGATCTACAACTAAATCTCTGCCTTTTAGTCCATCTCCATGAAGCCAAGTGTGAAAGACCAGCGTGAGCTACGCACTTACATAAACATCTTTTCTCCATTTAGAGCTGAGAGGACTGAGCATCATTACCTTTGCATAGAAATCCTCTGACCATTAAGCTTGAGAGCTACTGCGGTGTACATTTCTCTTTATAAAGCCCTTGGTACCTCATTATAGCCTCATCCTTCTCAACTCAAAGACATTAAACACTGACCACCAAACTCATCAGCACTCAAACACAAATGGACATAAAACAGATGTAATAATGCAGTAGAACAGTTTAATAGTCACACTGGAAAACTGGGGTTTAATTAAAGGTGAGTAACATTAAAAATACAAGAGTGGCCGTGACATGTTTGGCTTAAAGATAATCCTTTGATCGCTTAAGTAATGATTCATGCACACACGGTGCGACAAGGGAGGAAAAAAAAAAAAACATGCTTATTCAGTATCCTTCTAATGTAATCAAGACCATCATTCTGGCATTTTTCTCTCTTCCCTCCTTCATCCTTCCAGCTAAGATTAGAAGGATGCCTTAAATCTCACTGCGAGTGTAGTGGCAGAAATCGCACGTCCTTTTCTCTGAGTCGTGTCCAACTTTTCCTCCTCGCAGGGGATGCGGAGCCTAACACGAAGTGAGGCCGTGAAGAAAAGCAGTGGGTGTTCAGAGAATGTATCGCAGCGGCGCAGACAAAAACCCAACAGCCCCGGTAGCTTCGAGATCCCCCCCCCCCACCTACCCCCAGGCCCCTTGTTTGTTCATTTCTGAGGGAGTCGGGGTTCGTGCCACGGCATATCAAAGTATGATTAGCCACAGGAAGTGACTTCTGCTGGAAAGGCAGAGGGCAAGACAGGGACTGACAACTTTTAACACAAATTCTAAAGTTTCACTGAAAAAAAGAACTTGTGAAATCATGTAGAAGAAAAAACTAAATATAGCTGCAATAATGTTGCACATTATGAACAGCTTGCAGGGAAATGATGCTGCATCATGAAGCCACATAAGAACACCAGAAAAAAAAACAGATCAAACTATTATACTTTTTTGTGACAGAGATTTGAAATCCATCACTGGATCTTTGTTTTGTTGATAACGAACAGAAAACAAACTATAAATTAATGGTAAAAAATATTATCTCTCAATTTTGACACTGACATTTAATTACTGATTATTGCTCAGGTGCAAGAACTATCTATAACGGATTATAATGAAACATTTAATCATTGGATTCACATTTACATCCGATTAGCTTCAGCAGTTAACTCCATCCAAGATGGCCACCGCAGCTAATCAACATTAGCAGTAATGGTTAAAACTCTTTCCACACACTGCTGGTGTTGGAGTAACTGAGACGGATCCTTAAAAACAGACTCTTTGCTGGGAGCTAACAGACCGCGTGAGATCACGCATGAAGTCATTTTCAAGATTTGACCAAAGCAGCTAACTCTATGATTTCTCAGCACGAGACGATCTCAGTTTGAAACGCCGCATGAAAGGCAGCAGGCGACGTGCATTCCTTCAAAGAATGTCAGACCCTTAATATTTTTTAGAATTTTTCACTGAACAGTGGATCTAAACTACAATCATCTCCACGTAGCTCTAAAAACACAAACATATCAGAGCATTTAAACATTCCAGTTTGCACACTGAAGCAGTGATTGTGCTCTAGAAATGATACTACAATCTCTGGACGATCTGAAACCACGCCAACCATCAAATCTGATGCACACAGATATTAATCAGTATTTGTCTTATTGTTTTACATTATTGAGGAAACAGAAACTGGATCGAACTACCAGAGAAATATCAGTTGATGTATAGTTTCCTGCAGCCTAATGGAGGTCATTGTACATGTCAGCAGATATGCAGCAAGAAGCGAATCTTATTTTACTGCTGCATTAACAGAAATCAGACTCTTTAACAATCAATCCCCTCTCTACACAATTAATTACAGACTTTAATGACAATAAGTGTAATTTAATCCCTTATATTTCAGAAATCTCTCATTCCTGTTCTGATTTATAGTTTTTAAGGGGAAAAAAGTACTTAGTATTTTTTCTAATTTTCTACTTCAGACATCTCAGTTCAGGACAACATCCGCTGGGACGCGATAAGCTCTGCTGCGGCACTAATGACCCTGCTGACACGACTTGGGAGCAGACTGAAAGGTGACAAAACACACACAGAGCCGAGGCTCGGGGATTCTCGCTCCTCTGCCAGTTCGCAGCAGAGACGACTGCCTCCTGATGTTGACCTTCAGAACATGATGCACAGAGATACAGCTGAAAAAAAGAGGCGGGGTGAGAGATGGAGGGTGATGGCCTGACAGCCGCTGGGATAAATTAAAGGGAACGCAGCGATATGCAGGAAGCAGAATACATGACGAGGGTATAAGATTGATAGAACAGAACAATGGCTGTCTGCGAGCCCGTCTCACCAAATGCATCTTCAATTTTTTATGCAACATACTGTATATACCTCCGGAAAAAGAAGTGAACGCCTGCTTCCTTTTCTTCAAAATAATTGATTCCAAAAAATAAATAAAAAAGTGGGGGGATGGGGGCATGAATATTTTATGTTTTTAGCTGAAGCCAATGAGAGGTACGGCCAGCAGACATATTGGTAAGGCCCAGTCAAAAGGTTTCCAGACAACCGAGTGTTTCAGACTGCCAAAGAGTCTTAACTCATGCATAAAGGAGAAGAGGATGGAGACAAGAGTGTGTGTGTGTGTGTGTGTGTGTGTGTGTGGGTGTGTGTGTGTGTGTGTGTGTACTAGCCAACCTTTTCATTCTCAGTGATGGAAGCAGCTCTGGCTGAATATGAGCTATGTAATTGCACATGTGAACCAGAAGTCTCCTTAAATAGAAGTGGCAGGCAGAGCAGTGAGACAGGAAAAAAAAAGAACCACGAAATGAACGGATTAAACAGAGAGCAGGACAACAGGAAAGGTTAGAGAATGAAAAACTAAGTGCAAAAAGAAAAGATTCATTGAATCTGTGTGGGGAAATAAAGAAGAAAATGACCCCTCGGGGCGAGCATCAATCTGAGAGGTCGGCAGCCTGAATTAAAATATTCCCCTCATTATTTTATAGCTGCTGAGAGACGGTGGAAAAAAAAATAATGAACTGAGAGTATAAACAATAGCAGGTGACGGAGGAGAGGACAGACTAATGCTTTTCCTCGGGGTGGGTGGTCACTAAAGAACCTGCTCGCTCAACAGCACAGAAAGCAGGCCAGAACCATCCTGCTGGATTGATGAGCGATGAGGAGGAGCAGGGAGACGAAGGCTGGTCCTCAGCTGTAACAACTCACAGGATAAACAACGCTGCGGTTGGCCATATGTAGCCTCCTCACATGTCCTGCTCCCCCCTTCACCTCCTCCCCTCCTCCCCCTGGTCCACGGATGCACTTTGTTTAAAGTGTGAATCAGACTAAGTGACCCTGGGATTTGTGAGGAGACTCAGCACATTAACACTGTTAACCAGAGGCAGACTACCTGCAGGTGATCCCTCGGACAGATAAACCTTTAAAAAGATAGCAGGACCCTGGCAGCCCCTTCCACCTCCTCCCCGCTCCTCCAATCTGTCCCCTTGCTGCTGACTGACAGAAATAAACGATGACCCTCTGTGTTCAGCTGCCACAGGCCTTGGCAACCACACGTTCTCCATGGAAACACTGGAGATGCGTCGTGATCAGACGCATGAAAACTGCCGAAAGAAGGGCGGTAATCCATAGGACCACTCGTCAAAAGGCTGCTGCCACTTTCCCGTCTGTCTCCATATTGATATGGATGCATCAAAGCGACTCCTCCACAGAAGAGACGAACCACAGAGACTCATTAGAAGATATACTTGTATTTATTCCCTGAGCCTTTCTTCAAACACTCCAAATCTTCTTTTTCAAAAGGATAAACAAGTTTAGTTCAATTGTTAAAATGATTCAGCACAACACGGGGTCAAGGTTAAACGAAGAAGAAAGATGCAAATGTAATCCCTAATCTGTAATCCTGTCAATGTCGACACTGCAAACAGGACCAAATGTGCTTATGCTGGCTCTGTTAGTGCGCGAGATGCCTTGAGGGGATTAACAGGCGAGACACAATAGTTGTGACTACGGAGTGGTTTCAACATGAAAGGTTAAAATCACATCCATCTTTAGTCTCAGTTCTCTTACCAGATGGTTTATTTTGCTCATTTACAAAACAAGAAGCAAGAAAATATCTATTTTAGAGGTGCCGACTGTCCACAGCCACAAAAATCACGCTCAGCTTTCATCAGAAGCAACAGGAAGCAAAGCTAAAGCAAATTTTTTACATTTGCATTCAGTCTCCTACCCTGTCTTGCAGGAGATTAAACTTCAATACGCAAGAATTTTCATATTTCTTCTGAAGCGCGTCTAAGGTGACAAACAAGGAGACGAGTGGAGCAACAGTTAGTTTCCTTAAAGAGGTTATATTTAAAATCCAGCAGTATTTTGAGGGGTTTTTTTTTTGTCTCCTAAACCAGCTGCGGCAATCACAATATAAAATCAATTAATCTAAAATTTGAATTCCATTTTGTGCATCAATAGTAGCTGTTGTGATTAAAGGCTTAGGCGGGGAAACAGCGAGGAGAGAGAGGCGCCGCCACACCGCGTCCTCCCTCCAGCTTCTGCCTCCCACCTCTCCGCCTATCTGAATGCACAAGCGAGCGGCTTCATTTCAGCTGCAAACATTTACAGCGACACTTCCCTCTCACTCCGTCTCATCAATTCATTTCGTGCCATCGCGTGAAGGACAGGGAACTCGGGAAGGGAAATGTTGTTTTGCCTTCTAATTCTCCAGAAAGTGACTTTCAGACAATTTGCTCAGCTGAGCCATGTGGGCTGAATTATCACATCGTTTTTCAGCAACTCAATTTACTGTCCCCAAGACTGAGGCAATTTCACCGAGGGAGGAATAAAGAAAAAGAAGTCTTTCTTCAGTTCACTCATGCCCCTCCAATTACATCTCAAGGCCTTACTTGAAGACCGTGATCCTGGCACTATCATAATTGAAATGATTGCGACGTTTTTCTTCCGCACAATAATAAGACAACAAGTGAAAGAATCATCTTCAAACACAAAGAGAGCAATTTTTCCAAACAGCAATAATGAACAGAGTAAAAGGACAGTAGAAGGGTGTTTCAACACAAATTGATGACATTTCTTTGCACTATCTCGGTGTTGAAATTGGTGCAAAAGGACGAAAAAAAAAAAAAAAAGATTCTGCCCTTAGACTTCCATTATAGGGTTAATGTCAGAATCCATCAACATAGAAATTATCCTTCAGGAAAGATTACTCGAGAAGGCAAAAGGCGTAATGGCATGACTGCACATTCATATTATGCGAGGATGATTAGGACCAAGATGAATAAAAAAACAGGAAGGGTAGAGCATAAAATATAAATGGCACTGCTGAGCTATTTTAATCTCAGATAGGCTCCCTAACCTGCAGTCTTCTTTAAATCTCAAGTAGGAGGTATGAGAACAGAGGGATCTGAGAGCATCAGGAAGTGCTGAAAGGATTAGTGCGGAGTGGTAGTGGGGGGGGGAGACATGGGAAAAACTGCATCTGGAGACGCGAGTCGGAAAGTGTCACGGGGCAGGAGGGCGGAGCGGAGAACCAGCCGCTTCATCGATAAGTCTGCGGCGGTTCTACATGCGTACAGATACCTAACCTTTCTTCCTATTTATGCAGCTCACTCGCTACCACACTAAATCTATTTATAGACACTCTGTGCCCCATTTACAAGCATGGGGACACTGGATATAAGCAACAACAACAAAAAGTAAAGCTGAAACTCCTGGACGATGGATGGTCATTCCAATGTTGTGATATCTTCACCACAATCTCACTCAATTGATTACGTGGCCAATAACTCAAACTGATAATAATCACATAGCCAAAAAATGAAATGCATAAACCAAACAGAAAAAAACAACAACACACACATGACTTCATTTGTGAGTGACACTGCAGACCATTAGGCAGCAGCCGCAGGATGAGTGATCCTACAGCGCGAGTCATTAAAATACATTAAAACTTCCCTCAAAGGTCTTTAAAATGGTTAGACATCATGCATA
Organism: Pachypanchax playfairii; assembly: GCA_006937955.1. Classification (NCBI taxonomy): domain Eukaryota; kingdom Metazoa; phylum Chordata; class Actinopteri; order Cyprinodontiformes; family Aplocheilidae; genus Pachypanchax; species Pachypanchax playfairii. The sequence goes on along the minus strand of SSNP01000056.1, from coordinate 2,189,375 downwards.
TGGATGTCCTGCAGAGCTGAAATTATGGCATTGATGTGTTTATGTGTGGAAATTACAGGGCGGACCCTCACACTCCCCCCATTAAAATAGAATAAATAAAATGTACACTTCAGAACAGAAGGGGGGTCTCTAAAGGTTTCAAACGGAGTGACTCAGACAGCCAACGTAAAGCAGATGGAGGTGGTGGCAGTAGGAAGAAAGGGTCGGTCATTTATCATTTTTGTCAGTCTTAGTGAAATAACAGGGGGGTGTGAACAGAAGAGGGGCTCTTTCATATAAATTGAGTGTAGGTGGAATCAATGTGGCTTTGGTAGTGAAAGCAGGGAGGGGCAAAGGGAGCCAGATCAATGCTGGTGGGAGTGACTGTTTGTTCCCATTGTTTACCCACTGTCATTTCAGGAACACTGCTGAAGGTCGAGAGAGCACGGCGGGCAGTGCGATGTCTCCGCTGGGACGGAGGATTCGTAATGGGTCCCCCTCCTCGGACAGATAATAAACATCACTCAGAGGTGAAAGTCAAACCGGTTGTGGATGAGATGCCTGTCTGTCTGTGTGTGTGTGTGTGTGTGTGTGAATGAGAGTCAAGCGTGGGAGTGGTGGGGCTCTGAGAGGAAGGGGAGAGTAGATATAACAGTACTTGTCAAAGTGGGTTTCATGCCAATCAAATCAAACGGCAATTCAGTCGAATTAACCCATGCAGAGTGGACTTTCAGAAGGACTCTCACACCTGCAGCAGGAACAGATTTGCTGGCTTGACATGAACCAGAAATGCTATTAAAAAATAAAAGCACATGAAAGCAGCCGATGAATAAAATAAAGCAAAGTAATAATAAAATCCCAGGGTACGCCGTAGCGCACATATAAACAATATAACCGTCTAATCTATTCAATCAGTCTGAGGGACAACGACAGAGCTGAGGACGTACCCCGGGCCTGCAAAATGGATAAGTACAATACCTGCTCATGAAATGATGATGAAGCTAGATTCAAGAGGAAATTCAGGTATTATCATCCCCCGGAGAGCCCGTCCTCTCCTCTCTTTCTCACCTCCCTCTTTTCCATCTCCTCTTCTTTCATGTCCAGATAAGAAAACGGCCCACACTGATCTGTCTGTGATTCGAGCAGCAGATATGCGTTCCCATGGGAATATCTCGGCGCGGGAGAAAAGCTGACACGCGAAATGATACTCGATTGTGCTGCCCATATTTTTTTGCCTGCGAGATCAAATGGATAGGAATATTCCTTCTGCATGTAAAGCACGCTGATAATCAGCTTGTTTCTACAGCACAGTGAAGAACAACAGATAAATGGATGAAAGTGGAAATGTATCTATAGTGGGTTTAAGATAAACAACACATTTGATGCACCCCCCCCCAGTGGAGGTAACTACAGACATTAAACATGTAAAAGCTTCGACTGCAGGGAAGAATACAGTCTCGTGACTGGCCTATTGAAACAACACTAATTAAAATCTCAGTTGTAGCCCCGTTGTGAATCCTATTCTAAATCCTGTGTGTGTTTTTGAAACTGAGCCTCAAGTGGAGCTTTTCTACTCACTCACACACACTTGCTGCTACAGCAGCAGGTTTTTTTTACTCAGTTTTATCACCTACATTTAAATATTATCATTTCAAACTTAGTATTTTGACAAAGTGGGTTGAGATCAGTCTTGGAGAAAACAAGTAATACAAAATACAAATTGTATGTTCCTGACAGTGAATGAATGTAGAAATGAAGAATATTTGGTTAATAATCAGTTTAGATATTTCAAGTATTTAAATGGGGAAAACTGGATTTTCCCAGTCTGACTGTAAAAAGGAACAACAACACATAAATAAGGAACTACAACAGTCATTTCTAGATTACATCACCGAAGAGGTCACAAATCCACACAGCATGCTGAAAGGGTCTCAAGACTCTTCTGGACCCTCGTTATAATCTATACATCAGCAGCAAGTTCCCACAAGGATCCGTCCATGTGCACCCAACTGCACAGGACCTGTCATGGCACAGCTGTCTTCATGATGGGACACTGTTACACAGTAAAGGATCTTATCAAGCTAACATGGTGTTAAAGAACGGTGGGGTTGTAGCCTTGGCATGAAGCCAGCCAGACCTCTACTACTAAAGTTTTGTGCATCCTCAAAATGTCTGTTGCAGTTTCACATAATAGAAATCTAACTACTTTCTAAATATTCACCTGAAGACTTTACCTGGTCTCTGTGCAGCACATCCACATCCTGGTTCATTTATTAACCCGTTACAGAGTCCTAACCTATTGTAAAGGGTGTGCAACAGTTAATCTGTACAGCAACACTTTTTCATCACACAGATTTTTGTTGCCATCTTCTCAACGTTGCACTAACCTGCAGGCTAACCGTAGCTGATAACTTGTTTATCTGATTCAGCTTCAGTTTCTTCCTGTTTCTCAAAACAACCATTTTTCCTCCAGCACTATTTATCTATTAACGGAGACAAGTCATGGAACAGTCAAATCTAAATAATAGCTCAAGTATTAGCAGCACCTGTGCTACTGTGCGAGTGGCTTATGTAAACTGCTTCCCATAGATGAGCCAAGCATTTATTTAAGACCATTTGGGAAACCAGGGTGGTTTAGGGATAGAACAAAGCTGATATTATCCCAAACAAAGCCTGTAGTTCAGTTTGTAACTAAAAAAAGGAGGAAGAGACATTTAATCATCAGAAATTGGAAATATTATTCTTACGCTGTTATTTTTTAACTTGGTCGATATCCATTCTTTCAAATTAAAGTCAGGTATATGGAACATGATTCATACAAATAAAAACAAACAAAAAAAGGATCAGACAGTAAATCCACTGCAACAAACTAAATCATGAAGCAAAATATTGGATTTGCAGACAGAATATTTGTATTAATAATAAAAAATAATCTGTTACTGGTTTGGTGCTCTTATTCTGACAGCCAGGATTGCAGCTGTGCCAACAACTCTTTGCTTCTGATTCCAACACAAACGTGTCATGAAGGAGGGTCTGTTCTTGTTGGTTGGAAATCTTTGGAGTGACAGGTGAGTGTCCAGGATGTTGTTATGCTCAGCAAGCAGAGTTTCAGCTTAGTTTTCATGGATGTGATACTGTGAGGGATTTAAAGTCTGAGCTCTTTACTGACACCAAACTAATTCCATTCAGAGAGCCTAAATTGTAAAAAATGTACCTTAAAGCAACAAACCAGTTTTTTCTCAGAAGGTGTCACTGAGACAAAAAAAAAAGTCCTGCCCCTCTGTGTCAGTGATACAATGGCAGTGTTGGCGAGTGTCGGCTGTCATACGTGCACGCAGCGCCACCTTTGTTACAATGGACACTTCATGGGTAACTTACATTTATACAGTTTATGTTTATTTAAGGCGATTGATTTGTGATTCGTGTGTCTTTGCAGCATTGTAAACAACTTAGTTCTTCAGGATATGCACGCACGCACGGTTGCGAATGGCTAATGCTATTGGCTAATGCTGGGTGGCGCACAGTAAAAATTGGATGTGCCCCTACAGGACAGCGGGGGACTTTGAGAAATAAAAAAATATTACGTTTTTCCTACATTACATTACAAAACCGAGTTATGGAAATTAAAAAAAAAAAAAAATCATACATAAATCCTGAGAAGGAGAAAACTCCGGATTGCAGTTTTGAAATATAACAATATACAGTATGGCCCTGTCCCAATACCCGCACTGCACCCTACGGTGTTCCACAAAGTGCACTTAGCAGAAGGGCACATAAGGGTTCGAAGTGCGTAGTGAACAAGTGCGCATATATTAGCGGTATTGGGACAGTGAGCACTAAGTGCCACAGCGTTTTTTCTCCATGACAACCAAAATGGCAGAGCCGGTCGCTGTTTGCGCTATTTTCATACTAGAAATGATTTTAAAACTCCAACGAACATTTATTTTGAGAATAATGAAGCACAGGAACCGAAGGAGACAGAATAAGTGATTAAACTGTTATTATATCATGTCCGAAAACACACGTCAGTACCGTTATTAATTAATTATATTTTTTATCAGATATGTGACACATCTTTCCAACAGAGAATTGATCGATTGTAATTACACAACTAGACAATAAAATAAATTATTGATTATTTGGATTCTACACTTGAGACAACGTTTTTTTGGTCCGGATGGTTCAGCCATTTCTCCACCTTCTTCTTCTGTCAAAATTCACATGCAGCAATGCATTGTGGGAAATACCCTTCGCTGAATCTGCACTGATGCAGGCTTTGGCGAAGTGCGGAGCAAGCGTTCGAAAGGGGCGGAGCCAAGGGCACGACTCTCCACTCTGGAGAATCGGGACACCCTACGCACTTGCGCCCCTCATCGGGAACGCGCATTTGAAGTGCGCAAGGGCGGGTATTGGGACAGGGCCTATATATTGTATTTCATAATTTTGTTAATTGTTTACAATCAAAATGGGAACCTGGTTAAAACTTAATTAAAATGAGTGTTTATACTAGTAATAGTACCTTGGCTTTGCACGTTTGGACTTTTTGGTCACGGCTGTAAAGATGAGCTGATTCAAATTCCTTGTGGAAAAAAAATCTTCACAAAAACACAGATTTAACCCAAAATATTGCAGTAAACAAAGTTAAATCAGATGCATCTTTTCAAAATGTTTCCATCAATTAGGTTGTTTTCACATTAACGTTGCTATTTTAGAATAAAAAGTTAATCCAACTAAATGTGAAGTAAAACCAGATTTTTTAAAATGGCTTTAAGATACTGTGTGACAAGTTTCCAACCCAAACTCCCACAGGTCCTCTAGTGTTCCCTGAAATAAACACAACTCTGCCACAGTTTTATTCATAGTTTTATTCTCATTTTTTGTCTCGACTCTCTGAAGCGCTCTACCTGCGCCCAAACAAGCTGCTCTGCTTCCTCTGCTCTCATCCTGGACCAGAGTGTGAGGCATGTGTGGGTGTCACAGAGCTGACAGGTCTATCTGGGCTTTGTCTACTGTGCTGGCTATTCCCATTTCCCCTCTTCACTGCCGCCTCTACAGCTGCTGTGCATCAGACTGTGACACCACACACACACACACAGATATATATACATACATACATGTATATCAGTTTACAGAAGGGCTAGCCTGAGGCTGTGCTTTTACAGGGTTTCATACATGGCACATGAAACTAGAACAATATTTCATTATTCTTCTGTGAATAAAAAAAAGAGAGGCCAAAGCCGAGCAAGAAAGAGATAATTTCTTGAATTTACGTGGGATGAGAGTGATGCATTTCTCGGCTTGTTCAAGGCTGGAAAGCAGCATGTCAGAATTATGGATTAAATGCCACAGAGGAGCATCGCTCAAACACACAACATGCCTGATAGTTTAATAGTTTGTTTCTATCCATGTGCACGTGTAAGGGGGGGGGGTGCATGCAGATCAGATCAGCAGAGTCTTTCCACTTGATCTCAAAAGCAGGCAGTTAAATTGTGGGTTAGCCTTGTAAAGTCTAAAATCCATCTCTCCGTGGACATCCATAACAGGCCGAAAGCTGCCAGAGTCAATGCAGTCCGGCACACGCTGTCACCATAAACCCTATGTAACACATTTCTCATTTGATACGCCTCTCAGCCTCACGAGCACACAACCAGCTATTTCCACCCCACCACACACACTTACACACAATCCCATTGCACAGCCACACAGATTGGTGACACGTTTATGGTTTTTCTCTTCTTCTCCTCCCCGCCTGCTGTAACAGGTGTGATAACAAAAGTGGGGGCAAGAGGAAGAAAGCTGATCCAGTCCTGAAGACTCCAGTCTTGCCAGGACATTCCCTGTTTCACTGTCATCCTTCACCTCCTGAGGGGAAACTTCCAATCAGGTCGACAGATCAATACGCCTCAGCTTCAGGGCATGAAGACTGAAAGCTAACTAGATGCACTTAAGGAGAAGGGGGATCTGTATTGATTACAAAGAGTTAATGAGGCCTTTTGTGCTGCCTAGGCTTTTTGTACCCTTCTCTTTGAGACTAGGAACGCATGACTTGGTCAGTTAATTGATAAGAACTGGTAACATATATACGACTCTACAAATGCCTGCGATTTACTGTGATTTTCTTAATGTCTGTAGGTTCGTGTTTTCACACTTAACAGGATACTCAAAAGCTAAAATAAAGCAGATCAATCAGTTTGAAAACAATGTGGTTCTTTAATTATTTAAATTATAACTGTGACCTTATCCAAAATCATTTTTAAAAATATCCTGCTATTTTTTTTTTTTAGAAATGTCTTCATCCTCATGAAAACACCAAAAATGACTGAAATGGCTACAGTTGCTATGCTAAAGCCTGTACCTGATGCTGGAATTCTGCCACAAAAACACACTATAAACATGGGAAATAAAGGGGTGGAGCATTATTACTGTTGTTGCATCTAATGTGATGGAGGTTTATGTTAGAGGCGAGGCTATGACATCATCCTTTCCAACAGTTTCATCTTGCGGCATCAAGAATTTTTCTCTCTTAGGAAGCTCCTGCCAGGAATCCTGAAACACTATTTCCATCTGGACTCATTGCATTCACTTGAAAAATAAAATAAAACTTTTTTTTCTGAATTAACAAGATAAGTTTTACAAAAATAAATAAATACGGCTCTGTTTTTCTGAATTAGATACGTTTTACAAAATAATAATGATAAAATAGCCTACCTCTGCAGTGTTTTTACCAAACGGGTGCACTACTAACTGCTAGTAGGCTAATTTAAGCTAAAACACGTTTGTTGAGTTTGATTCACTTCTACTTTGTTTTGGGGATGAGAAACTGTCTCTAAATTATGTAGATGTAATTTTTATTAGTTTGTCACAGATATTTGAGAAATTTGCACCAAGAACATACTAGCATACGAGAACGATTGAGCTAAAGGCTACTCCTGGCATAGAACACTTTTTTCTCTCCACACAGCTCATCTCGTTTATTCAGAAAACAGAACATTTTTAATTTTTTTCCCAAGTGAATACAATATGCTTCTATATGGTTGAAACAACTGCAGAAAAAATTTTGCGTCTTCACCAACCTTGCCCACCTCATGAACCTCCAACTCCTGAGCACCATAACGGTTGCTGTTGACCTGGTTAACATGGGAGTTCATTTGATCTCAAATCACATGCAAGTTTATGTGAATTAATCCACAACACAGACTAAAAGGTGGATCAGTGAAACCTTAGTTTCTCCACCATTTAAATCCCCCAAACTAAGTCACACCTACAGTGTTTACGATCACTGAACAACTGCTTTAAACTCTGCACCGTCCTTGAATAACGAATGAGGGGAAAAAGAAAAACAGAAATGAAGTCCAGTTGGCCTTTAATTCTGCTTTTTATGGGGGCCAAACAAGAAGGAAATCTTTCATCTGCACTGCAACTAAAAACACACAAGTGCAAATAAGTTCAAAATGCCACGACATCCCCACTTTTATATCAATTATTTAGCATGGCCTCATCTCACCCTTTAATTATACATCAATGATAGAATAACAAAGGCCAAGGATGTTCAGGGCACTCCTGCTTACAAAGGCAGAGACAATGAAACTGGAAGGAGGAAACCTATAGCCTCTAAGACGGATGGAAAAGGTCCTTCAAGCTGCTTTTTCGGTGCCGTAGTCTCAAATGTTGTCCAGCTAAACTACTGTGTGATCAGAGATCAGAGGGTTAACTGAAATTCTGGCCTATAGCCCGAGCTTACATTATTCAACAGCTTGTTACAGCAGCCAGTTCCCTGATCTCACACTCAGCAAGACATTGCTAGAAACTCCAGGGTTTTTGGGGGGGGGCAAACTGGGGACAAGTTGCCAGATTAAGAAAAGAGGATGACAGGGGGACCAGGAGGCTAAAGACACAAAAGACAGAAAAGAATAAAAAGGGTGGACCTCAGAGTCCAGAGTGGAAAAGAAGTTGAGGGGTGAAAAAAAGAGAAGCTGATGGAATGAAAAGATTTACTGAGAAACAGAAAGGATGAGAAAGTGGTGAAAGACAGAGAGAGAGCACAGGTGGCTAAAATGAGCAGAAGAGGGCTGCCCTTCAAAATCTGCCTGTTGCATGAGGTCTCCCTGTGGACATGTCTGAATATGGATGAGTAACCTGTGACCACATATCAAATCTGTTTTCTTAGCTCCCTTTCCGACTGAAGCAGCACAACGCCGAAAATATTTTCAAAACACAGACAGACAGAAAATGCCACAGTTCATTAAACCACATGGCAGAGATGTTGAAACACAGCGACACTCGCCGCATTCGTGACAAAAATAATCCAATTCACGCCTTCCTCTCAGCGCTCGCCACGTGAATATCCTCTTGTAGTGCATTTAAACAGGTAATAGTCATCCACTTGTTTTATTAGCCACTTCTAAAATAACACATTCACACAGCAAAACAACATCCATCAGATGAGCAGTGAATTGACAGCAACCATGTTTTGGGAGCACCCTTTTTATAGTCCCAGGCTTGTGCTGCTGCTCAGTGAGCAAGCTCCTTTGTTCATTAAATTGATTGGCCTCCCCTGCTGGGCCTCAGTAACTAGGTTACACGGATCCATGAAAAGAGCAGGATCGCATACCCCCCCCCCACCGGTGATACGTGGAGAAAAGAAGACGCCAGGGCTGGAATCTGAGTGTTAATATAACTAATGGAGTGAGTATGGCGGTAGAGTTATTGAAATTAGCCCTCATCTAATTAGAGTGAAGCAGCTGATGAGGGCAGAGTGGGATGGAGACGTAAGGTCGGATCTCATCGTATCAGAGTGATGTCACAGTCACATCTGCAGAAAGATGAAGTGACAGTGTCAACATTCACTGTCCAGCTGTCACACTTCTCAGACACACTGACAGGAACCTGTAACATCCCACCACTTTGCTCACTGTCACTTCCACTTAATGGAAAAAGCAAAAAGGACTTTGCTAAAATACTGGCAGCAGTTACGGAGGACGGTTCAGTCGGTCACTGGGACGCTGGTTCTAAATGAGGCTTTCAGTGCCTCGGCATGTGACGACACTATACATAAAGAACACTGTGACCTCACAGAAGATAGAAATGCAACGTACTGGTTATGTTTTAATGCACAGGGCAGGGAAGGTAACCATGTTTCAATTATTACTGTTTGATTCTAAAGGTCTGGAATCTCAAATCCTGCTCAGAATATAGAAACTTTAAAGAAGAGACAAAAGGTTTTAACTTTTATGACTGATTTATTAAACTTGGACCAACTCCTGATGAATCTGTGGGACAAATATCAGTGTTTAAAGCTGTAAATGAAAAGATATTGTTTCTTTAGTCAGTCAGTGATGTTTATCACTAAACTGGGGTCAAATTCCCACTGAAGGTCATAAAATACCGAGTGTGGGAAGATGATCAATACAAATAAAATAATAATGGAATAACTGACGTAAATGTTGTAATAAAGGTACTGTAACCCTGCAGGGGATCAATCAAGTATAGAAAATGGATGGATGGCTGAATGTTACAGTAAATCAAAATAGTTATCAGAAATGGTCAAATGAATCAGATAATTTACAGAATGATAGAAAAACATCTCTTTCAAGGAAGGTCTTGTTAAACCACATACTGCATCCATCACAACATCACGGCTTCACAGGAGAGAGGTTGTGATCTGAACTGACTTGCCTGCAGTTCAGATCTTTAACCAGCACAAAATATTTGGAGCATCATGCAGGGATCCACAAGTTCTGCATTGCGGTAAAAAAAAATAATTCATGAAATAAAACAAATTGACCATTGCGGCGCGGACGTGCAGAAATCGACCATTTTGTACAAGAAAATATAGAAAGATCCATTTTTAATCAACCAAATTCACATTTTTGCGGTCAGTAGTTCCAGCTTGACTGTATCGTTTTGAATGCAAGCAAAGCACCATGGGATATGTAGTCAACGCCAATAGCAGTTAGAGTATGCTGTAAATGACAGAGGCTCTAAGTGGAACATTTTAAACAGCTGACTGCTAAAGTTCAACAGCAACTTGTTAAATGTTTATATTTTCTATCGTAAATAAGAGATAAAAACTGAAAGAGAAGTTGTTGACCTGTTTTCACACCCACTATGAAGGTAAAAACACCTGTGGAGCTAAAATATTCAACAGAAACCTCAGAAAAACCGTTTTTATTGGAATGGCCTCTTTAAAAGAAAAACGTTGTGGTGGAAGACGAAGGACAGTCGCCTCTGTAAGCTAATTCCTCTTGTTAGCTGTTAACATTAGCAGGGAGTTACTTGTATTTACAACAGTAGCAATGGCGATTTCATTACTGTTAGCAAACGTATTTGCTCTAACTTTACAAACACTAATGATTTATTGTAAATTGCTATGTTACAGTGTTCAAAATTGGGTATGGGTATATTAGTGCAGCTGCATCATGGTGTAATAAGCTAGACTTTATGCATGGCACGATTAGTTGACTAATTGCCAAAAAAATGGTGATTAGTCAAGATTATTAAAATAATCGTTTGTGGCAGCCCTAGTTGTGAATAAATTGATATTAAAGCTTTTAGTGTCATATATATAAAATGTTTTTAAATAATCAGATATCATCCATGCCTGTGTAAACTGAGCTGAACAACAAACAAGAAGAAGAAGATGATCAGTCTTCAGCTGGTTTCTAAACCCATACTGGTCGACCTGTGGTAAGAAGTTAAAACATATAGTTTTGTCCAATGTCGGTTAATAAGAAAACATTTCCTTAAATGAATATAATTGGGTGAACTATTTGTATCCCTCTCAACTCGCCGTACAGAGTTATCTGATGAAGTGGTGAAAACGCAGTCTGACATTTATCAACGTTTCACTTACAGATTATTAGTTAGTAATGTCTGAACAATAACGCAGCTGCTTCCAGAGACGCTGGTTTTAAGTAACGTGTAATCTGAGCTGCACATGCACAGGAATAAAATTTACTGGATCATAAAACCTACTGTAAAAGCATATGGAGCATCCATTCTCTGTCTGGGGACTTTAACAACGCTGCTGATGGTCTAGAGTATTTCTGTAGTATCATTAGAGATCCGTCTATCCCCATTCAAAACCCAAGCTGCATTTAAACTAAAAAAAAAAGAAAAAATGACGGGAAAATTGCATTAATTCAACTTTCAGCACTTAAAGATAAAACCTACAACTAAAAGATATTGAAGTCTGGAGCAGAGAGTCAGGGGGAAGAAAAGTAACATGCTGCCATAAACAGTACAAAGAGGCTGACCTCAGACAAGCTGCCACAGCCATTAAAACCATGACCACTAACCAACCTCTAAAAAAAGCAGACAAGTTTAAATATGGCACCATGCAGGGAAGGACAGGGTTTCTTTTTTTTTTCATTGAATTATAAGAAGAATCAATCTCTCCAAGTCTAAACTGACAAATTTTCATTACAAATAAGTTATTGTACATAAAATATAACTCTGAACAAAACCACCATAGCCCAAATTAAGTTAGAAGACGACATGTTGAAGCTTTATTGGACCAAACGGCTGAAAAAACACAAGGCCTCGAATTTACCCTGCATTCCACAGAGGATACGAGTCTCCATCATACAGTTTATCCCTCAGGTGACAGGCCTCGGCTTCATCCACCGGCCCAGACGAGCGCGGCCAGTCGATGTGCCTCTGAGACAGATGAGCACGGGGGGGGGGAGTGTGTGTGCTGATGGCGGTCAGCGGTGGCGATGAGTGGTGTGGATGTCACAGGCAATGAGTCAGATCATCTGAAATAAAATCTAAAAAACCCTGCAGCAGCCTTTTGGGGGAACAAAATAAAGGCCTATCAGAGTATGACTCGGCAGAAAATTGTGCTGGCATCGTACTTTTTAAACCCAAGTGGGGTGTGACAGCTCACAACACAATATTAATACATTATTTGATCCTCCCACCCTCCGGCGATGAGAGTCATAATGCATTAAGAGCAGCCGGCGAAGCTCAAGACCCCAAGCAGCAAAACATTTGACCACTTCTCACCAGAAATGACTTTCAGGTCACGTGAGGACGGCGAAGCGGAGAAGAGGTTAATGTGACGGTTACTGGTAGTCGGAGGGAAAGCGAAAAAGACAGACGAAAGGACAGGAAATGAAAAATACATGCAAAACTTGTATTCTAAATTACCTTCTCTCCAGATTGAAATGAAAAAGCAGCTCGCACCCGCTCACACACTAACAGCTCCTTTAAAACCTTTATCACTAATTCATTACCTCAGATATTCCAGAAGCAAAAAGGTTGAAGCTTTGTTTTCAGTCCGGCTGAGAGCCAGAGGCTTTAGGCCCCCAATCAATCACAACTACAAAACTGCTTTTTTAAGGAGGACGGAGGAGCGAAAACATCTACAATATTCCACGGGAAGGTCGTTTGCAAGTTCAACACTTAAATTATTTCAATTTCTCTCTGATTTGTTGAGACGCGGCCACGTCAGCTGGTAATAAGCGCTGAAGTTTCTCGTCGAGTTCTCTGTCAGAAAGTGGACGCTGTGATAAAGCGACGCAACATTCAAACCACATGACAACATGTTGCCATCCAAAAGAACTTTCAGAGCTCGTTAATCAATTAAAACCCTTCAGGAAGAAGTAAAGACAATTAGTTCTGATGCTGGATTTATTTTTGACAGACATCAAATCATCCATCCTCTCCCTCCCTTCATACTTGAAATCACTTTATTAACCCCGTCGTGTCCCTCGACGACTCCACCATTTCCTCCTACTGGGAAGATTAGCCACCACAACGCTAATTTCACCCGCTACATCAACACAATTAGGTGGAGAGTGAAATGTGAGGCGTGTCATCACATCTCCAGTGCTTCATTAGGCCACGCAAAAAGACGAGACGATGACAGACATGCTGCTGCGTCTGCAGCTTCGAGAGGCACTTGAGCAGGTGCTCTTAGCAACCCTGTTACCACGAGACCTGGGCAGAGCTTGTTCCAAGATAACACACTACAAACAGGTTTAAAGAGGTTATAAAACGGAGCTCAAAGGCCACTTTACATTAAACACAGACCCTGTTGTTTTTACTTCTTTACTGCTGATTGGTGCAATAAGAAAATCTACTGATGAGCAGGACTGGAGCCGCTGTGTGAAAAAGTCCCTGCGTAAAACCACTAAAGATCGTTTGTCAAACTGCTTCTGTGATTTAAATGACTTTTAATGAGACACCACAGACTGTGTGGGGTTTGTTTTACTCTGGTCAGATCAGAGTGGAGTAGCTTCTCCTGCTGCTGTGAGCTGTCAGTCAGTTTACACAGGGAGTTACCCAAAACCGGTTTCTTTACGAAACAAATATAAATAAAAACAACATTCGGCATTCACATAGTTATTCCCAGAAACNACGCTCAATGACGACGCTTTTTGATAACCACATAGTTTTAAACTAACTTTTGCAAGACGCAACACGAGTTAGCATGCAGGGAAATAAACAGCTGGCTCAGAAACCGGCTAAACGACAAGCCAACATCAGCCTGCAAAGCTCCAAAACAGGATTTTATTAGAACCATAACTACATGTAGATGGTGTTTAGGACATGTCGTCTCTGTGCACATATCTGTAAATAAAAATCATTAAATCACAAGATCTTTTTAAAGTCTCCTGCTGGCTGTCTAGTGATTTAATTAACAGGTTTTAAATGTATTTTTTTCAGCACTTGTGAGTGAACCAACAATTTTCCACCATGACTTTAAATATTAAGAATCTGTGAGTCAATAGCTGATGTCATTAGTACATAAAATATCTGACACGTTCCCTTCTGTTCTCTCTTCACTTACACGCATTCAAACCTTATATATGTGTAAATATTGTGTTAAATACTATTTTGGTACCACAATGATTATTACAGTAACATTATCTAAGCAGCAATAATAATATTTAAATCTGAGTTTTTAAATAGAAGCATATAAATCATGCTATAATTGTATTTATTTCAGTTTATTCAACATGGTAAATATAAATTCAGGACGTGGACAACAAATTAAAAATAAAAACTCAAGTGAATCAGAAATGAGAAGCATTAGTGAAGCCCGACATGAAGCGTGCTGAAGAAAATCGATTGTTTCAGATAGCTTCCAGATGTTCAAGACTGCTGATTATTCTGGACAGAATTTGTCATTCTTTCAGTTTTCAGGCTTCCTTTTAGCTCTCATCTGCCAGGCCACCACCCAAAACTCTCAACAAGCAAATGAAGCTCAGGAATCTTTAGAAAAATGTTTGGGTCTTTTTTTTCTGTTCTTTCACTGGAGAATTAACGTTCCGTAATATCTGGACGGGATTGTTGTGTAAAAAACTCTGTATCAAAACTAAGAAAAAATATGCAAACAGTCTAAACGTTGTTCATGCAAATAAACAAAGTCAGCAACAAGTCTGATGAACCCAAAACTCAGACGACTTCACGTGTGCACAACACAAGAATAAAAAAAATCTAAGAATTAAAATACAAACCGAGGAATATATTTCTAGATAAATGGGTTCGTTTATATGAAGCATCACTGCAGCTGTTCAGAACTTCTGCCAGTTATGGAAATAAATACATACAGTTTTGACAAATGTAACTGTCTAAAAATTAAATTTGTTAATGATAAACATTGTATAAGATTGTAAATAATATCTTTATGCACCATGTGATGCTGCAAGACGAGATGATGTTTTGCTCTGCAACGCTGGTCGCCACCCACCCCGTCGACTCGCTTGGTATCCAGCTGGCTACCACTATTGTGCGACTCCTACTAGTGTGCAAAATAATGTCAAAATAAATTACCAGTGATAAGAAAGACTCTCCACTCATCCCTGCATAAAACTAACGAGCGTGGGAGGTTTTGATTAGGAGGAGAGAAAAGTGAGGAATGGGCAATTCATTTATCAGAGAACAAAAGTAACAAAAGTGGAAAAGAAATAACGGGATGTTTTTATTTTAGTATAAAAATCACATTTTTATTACATTAACTACTTCATAATGTCTCAGTTAATAATTATAGTCACTAAATAACTTTGATTTTTAGCAGATATTTCCTACTTGAGGGAAAGTACACAACAAATTTCTGTGGCTGAAATGAGCTTTAAAAAGATTAAGATGTGTGTTTTTGATTAGAAATGATAAATATCTTATTCACTGTAGAAAGCTAATGGAATTACCTCAGTTTGAGGAAACAGAGTTTATTATGTCTAACAGCAGCTAACGAGCTAACGGCTAGTCCAAACGCAACTAAGACCAAACAGATAGCTGCCTCTCTGAAACGGTATTTTAATCTCCAAAATTTCCAATTGGCTAATAAAAACCAATAAATATTTGCACTGACACAAATTTTGTTGTACTATTTACAAACTATTTTCCCAAACTGGGAACACTTAAGAAGCTTTCTACAAGGGAAATACGGTCGTTACACAACAAAATCACCTAAATATTCCTTTAAATTTTAGCTAATTTCTTAGAATTAAAAGAAAATCTAACAGATCCTTGATAAATTTGAGGAGGCGTTTATTTGCTCCCAAAACTTAATCTGTTCCTGTCTGCCATGTACAAGTAAATACTTAGACGGAAACATGTTTTTACAGAAAATAAATCCTGAGTAAAACCACAGAGATGCTGAAAAAAAATCACTTTATCTCAGAGAGAGACAAAGTGATGGAAGATTTTAAACTAGGGATGCAACAATAACACTTTTTTCAAACCGATACGATACCGATACTTGGATCTGAGTATTTGCAGATACCGAGTACCAATACTGATACTTCTACCGCACAAAATGCAATGAATTTGAAGACATGTTTTATTTTATTTTCTGCTTGTTACAAGAAATGATGGTGAAATAGATAATAACTTAAATATTAATAAAAATAACCACTAAAACAAAATTTTTAAGTGAAAAATAAACATTTTCTATTAAATTATTGCAAAGTTTCCACATTTTAAGTATTTTAACTATTGGTTAGTATTTAAGTACAGATTTTAAGCATCAGTTTTAAAATCCAATCAACTCGATCCAGTTGGATTTAGCTCCTAAGTGTAACTACATAAAAAAGGTCAAAGGTCAACAGAGAGAGGTGTTGATCAAACTCTGTGTATATTGTATTTAGTGGTGAGAAACCAACACTCAAACTGATTTTAACTATACAGGCTGTTTTCGTGATGTCCCCCAGCTGATATCTACATTTTAATAACCTTTTAAACGCTCATACCTGTCCACCCGTCTCCACCTGTCTCCACCTGTCTCCACCCGTCTCATCCCTCTACAGTCAAACTGATGTGAAGTAAAACAGCCAAGTCAGACCAACATGGAAATATTATTATTAATAATAGGAACTATGAAGCTACAGTATTTACTGAGCATAATGTGATTCATGTCAAAGAAAAACAGAACAATGAACATGATTCTACCATCTAGATGAGATAAGATACTTCACAGTCTGTTCAGGTGATCCAGCTTTAAGATGAACCTTGGTTGTCTTACACATTTTTTTTTTGCCAATAAAATAAAGAAAATAAATAAAGTAAAGACTGTAACACAAACAAAGTCCTGCAGCGTACTGTTTTAATAAAGATGTCTGGAAGAGGTTTTATGATTTTTTTTGTGCTCAATCCTTATGAGATGTTTTCATTTATACATTCAAACCACCTTAAAGCTTCCCGACAGGGAAAAATCCCGAGAACAGACGCGGACAGCAAAAGGCGGAGATGTCCGTATGATCGGATGTGCTGTCAGCAGACATTAAAGGATCCAGCAGAGATTTATAACTTTCTGGAAACATCTGTAGACTCATGGAGGATTGTCAGCCAAGCAGGATAAACAACATGCTTACAAGCATCTCAAACCCACATAACCAGGCCTGTAAAATCGCATAAACTGAAGGTAGAGGCTGCAATTCATTTATGGATCAAAGAGGACTATGCGATGGATGATAGAAGTGCAGCGAGCAGCTGTGCCACGTGAGCATTACAAAAAAAAGAGAGATAAAGCACAAAAGATCCAAAATAACAAGTACAACAAATGTGCAGCTAATTGAAATGTTTAGTTCAAAGACCTACTTTAGTGATAACTTGAGTAGCAAGTAAAAAAAAAAAAAGAGAAAGACTCTACATAGGAATAAAGAGATGAGATGTGCCACTGAACAGACACAAACAAAGTGGAGCAGAGCTGAGAAGAAAACATGCAAATTGGGGAAACAAGAGAGCTAGAACAGAGAGGAAGCTAACAAAAGACAACAGAACAGAGTCGGAACACAGCGGTGCCGAGCACAACACACCAGAACAGGCTGTAATTGTGTTGTGCGGGACTGACCCCGGCGCATCCCAGCAGGCACTGCATGATGAATGGGCCTGGCATGACTACATCCCACCACCCCCCTTCCTCATCCTCACATGCTCCTTTCTCTTCCTCTCCTCTTTCTGTCGCCACTATTAGCCCTCCTTCTGGCCCTCCCTCCTCTCTCCACCTCACCCCAAAAACCACACTCTATTCAGCTGCTGCCATCCAACAAGATTAATCTGCATTCAGGGCACTTAGTCCTAGTATTGTACTCTGACACAATGACATATTACAGTGCACAGCACACCTATTAAACATATAGTCTAGCTTGAGGAACAATGTGTTTTTTTTCTTCCTTTTTCTGTGAGATGTTATGATGGAGTACAAATGCGAGGAGAGTGGAGAAGCACGTGGGTACGGCTTGATTGGTTAAGAACACAGAGAGTCTGACACCCGAGTCGTGGCAGAATCATTACAGGAACAGTTAGATAACCTCGATTAATGATTCACCAGAGCCAAACTAATAAAGTGGGTCAGACTGTGTTGGCAGTGGGAGCAAAAGCAGCGAGACCTTCAGGTTAGGCTGCGCGTGAAGAGCGGCGGCAGTGAGACGAAGCCGGTGAAAGAAAATTAAAGGCAGAGAATAAAGCAATAGAAGTGTTACTCCGCAGTAGACCCTGAGGAAGGACATAGTAATGCATGGGAAATGGGCTTTTTCCTCCAGCTTTCCACACTCCCATTCTCCTTCTGTCGTACCCAGGTCCACAGGGAGGGGAAAAAAGTGGGGGAGAGACCAAATTTAATTTGCAACACTGTCTCTACCCATAACCCACTACGCCTGAAGGCAGAAGAGATGGATTTTGGAATTTAAAAAAGTTGAGTGAAATAAAGAAATAATAAAAACAAGGCACCCGGGAGAAGCCGTCAGAGACAATGGCACAGAGGGTGGCTGGGAGAAATGAGAGCAAGAGTTTGCGGGGGAGACGAGGGTGGGACATGGCTATGTAGGCCAGATATTAACTGTGTGGTTATCATAAACCAACTCTAAAGCCTGGCCATCTGGAGAGGCCACGGGGTTACTCAAATAATCAAATCAGAGCAGAGGATAGAGGCTACTGCTGATGAAAACTTAGGAAGCAGCTAACGGGTTAACAATCCATGACTTCACCCTGTTGCTCTCCCACAGGAAACACAGTATAGAGTTGTGTTGGTGGTGTGTGTGCCTTCTTCAAACCCCAAAGCGCACCTTTGGGCTATTACTCAACAAAGAGGAGCTTAGTGGATGGACGTCAGCACAGAAGACTCAGTGAGTGAGAGAGAGGGGGGGAGAAAAAGGAGGTATGGGTGTGGATGATGGAGACGGGGGAGGTTGTGGATTATGGTCGAGTCACATTACTCCCCTCCAGCTCTTCTCTACCTGTCACACAAGCACTTTGAGGACTGAGCGGTAAAGCCACAGTCGTGCCGACATCAAATGGCTGCTTTGCAGTGGCAAAAAACTGAATAAAAGGAAAGAAGAAAGAGGATAATAAAAAG
Source organism: Pachypanchax playfairii (assembly GCA_006937955.1). Lineage (NCBI taxonomy): Eukaryota > Metazoa > Chordata > Actinopteri > Cyprinodontiformes > Aplocheilidae > Pachypanchax > Pachypanchax playfairii. The sequence continues at coordinate 2,170,594 of SSNP01000056.1, read as the reverse complement.
AATCGCGGGGTTTGTTCCGTCTACACTCTGTATTGTGAGTTTCATTGTGAATTCCATCCTGAATCAGATGAAGAAAAATAATAGGAGCTCCACCCTGTCCTATTCAGAGCCACTGAGCTCAGGTCGGAGCTGAAGCAGAAAGTTTGGAACCATTACCAAAGATGAAAACAAACACAGACCTTTGGCCAGGCACACACAGCTCAGTCCAGACACCTGTGTCCCATTCACCACACATATCCGGCCACTTAACACTCCACAGAGGGGGTAGGGTGCCGTTTGTGTTTGCAGGCTTGTACGGCCCACTGAAGTTCTTTTAGTTCAACTTAGCACGAACTCCAAGCTGTCCGTAAGGACCAAATGTTTGCTACAGTTGGACATTCAGCTGGGAGCAGCCAGCCGTCACACCACCTGACTGTCACCCCCTCACACTCAAAGATGCCCCCTCTGAACAAAACTAGCTAAAACTTGGCAAAGCAGCACTCATTCATCTTGCTGTCATTCAGTCTCTCCAGGCTTCCTTCCTTCTGTCAAGGTGTCCCAGCTGTGTCTGTACCGACCTCCAGGTTGCCAGCACCTGTCCTGCACAGACAGGGACGGGCGCTAAATAAACAACAGCACACACATGAACACGCACACATACATGTCTACCACCCAGGATGGATGAGACGGCGAGTTGGACACACACAACACTGCTGTGGATCACTGGAGGGGTGCGCTTGAAGGTGCCAGAATCTCAGTCTGGGGCGGGTTTCAATATTCTTTTCACAACAAAAACTCCAACTAGAGCCCAAAAAACACACTGATGTTAGATAAAGCGTCTTAAACTGAGCCGATATTAAGGTTCGATTGCAGAGCCGAGTTGGTTGGATGTATTAAATGTCCATTTGCTTCCCACAATGCTTTGTTTGTAGTGGAGTCAATCAGCGATGGGAGGCAACTGGACACCAGATGACTTGCTGTGTTGTGGTTTGTGTGGCGCTTTGGATCCAAAGATTCAGGCAAAAAGACATAATAAAAAGACAAGAACTGGACTACTGGGAACCAGATGCTGTTAAATCTGATCCACACTCACGCAGCAGACGGGAGTTTTAATGCAACACTCTTGTCCTACCTGAAAACTGTTTCAGTCATTACCAGCTAACTGAAACACACTGAAACCCCTGCGTGACCTTGTGTAGCAGTTCACTCCTGTCTTTCTTTAGAGCATCACCGCTCATCATGACAGCACCACAAACAAACTGTGGCAGGTAAACACAAAGCCTGGATTTCCACACAGCGTCGGGTCACAACTGGGATCTCGTTTAATCCTCCAACAACAAGAGAAAGATCATCACAACTGCAAGATAAGGAGTGACTCTGACTGCTTGTTAAACAGGACAACATACAGACCTCTTTGTTACTTGTTTTTAATAGAAGACTCAAAAGTACATGAATACATAACAAGTTTTTGCAACTTCTATAAGCTGCTTCATCGTTACTAGCTTCTTTAAAAAGTAAACAGAGGGCTAGTTTGGTTTGTTTCACTCTATTTTGGGTCTATAGTTGTTTTTTATTGCAGAGTTGCACTTTGCAGACTTCCTGCATGTTCATCTCATAGCCAACAACATGTGCGTCTCGTGCAATATTGTGCACCTCGCTCGTCTTAAGGACATTAACATGCAACTAATTGTCCACAACAACTGGTTTCTTGTTTAAAGAGAAAATCACGCACATGCTTTGATCCAGGACGTGTAGCGTGAAACACACTTCCTGATTGAAGAAGAAAACTTCCTCCGCAGCGTGAGAGAATGTTTCTCTTGTGCAGCAGCTACTAAACCCACTTCCACAGCAGTAACCAACCAATCGAAAAACCAAGTGTAAGCAGAGTGATCAGAACCAGTACAGACTATTTATTTAGATGGGAAACCTGATTGACATGCTATTATTATATTAATGAAAATATTTGTTCTTAATTTACTCAAACTCAAAACCAAAAAAAGTTGAACAAAATAAATACAAGAACTCCAACAAAATGTTTACAAAATATATTTAAAAAAATGTACATTTACCTTAATTGATTTTTCCAAAAATAATATAACAGCTCTGCAAGTTCAGGTTTATTTTCCTCCACACAGTGTTTCTCAGTAAGAAACAATCAAAGGTCTCACTTTTCATTTGTGTCTGCTGGATTCTGTTTGCAACAGTGTGTTCAGCTGGAGGCACGCACAGGCAAGGGCACTCGCACGTCTACACCAGGTGAGAGCACGTGTGTGGTAATGGCAGAGCACCCACACTCAGCCGAGGCCACCAGACAACTGAATAAACACACAAATGCCCCCTCCACCTGTTTTTCCACCCAGTTCACATAACTGAGGTCCAACGGTACGAGGTTAAAGTGCACCACGCAGAGCCTCGGAGAAATATTTGCAGATCCTCTGCCAGAACAGGCTTATCACTACTCCTGGGCCTTCCAGTGCAAAAGTTTCATCCAAATAAGACTTTCAGAACATTTCTGCCATTAAAAGCTACACTGAACCAACACGTCTACTAATACGAGGCTTTCAAACGGCTAAATCAACAAAAGGAGGGAGAGAAAAAAATCTAATCATATCCAGTGAATAATAGCACTTACAGTGAGGATGGGGTTAGAATATCCTGCAGTGAAGTGGTGTGTTCCCATTACCGCATCTCTCTAGCTCTGAAGATGGCTTCATTAACAGGCCGAGAGCTCCTTGCAGAGCACACGAACGCGCCGTACCCTGAGGGTCTGCTGGAATGGCTGAGGTGAAGTCCATTAACACCCGACAGCTTGTTTTGTCGACCACTAAATAAAACAGGGCATTTTTCTGTGTCTCGCAGTAAAATAGGCATTCAGCTCATGGGGATAGAAGAGCAGCAACTTTGGAAAATTCCAGTCAAAGGAGAATATCCAACAAGAGATGTTGATCTCCAATCTGGTTGTAAAATTCCATCTGAAAGATAAAAGGGTTGCACACCCTTATTCAGATCTCATGGGTTGAAAATTATCTCGTCGCAACATATTTTAAATTATTTTTTTTTCATTCAAGCCCTATACCTAATAATTTATCATGAATGTAGCTGCTGCTAATCAGATTGAAATGAAGTAAACTGTGATAAAGAAAACGAATACTGAGATAAAACGATGGATCTGAACGGCGGCGAGGGGAAATGAATGTGATGAACTTTTCCTCGCTCGCCTCGCTCACTTCCTGATCTTTAAACAACCAAAGCTAGCTAAATATGAGCCTATGACATAGCTCCTACTTTCCCAGCACTTAAACTCCAGTCATGTGTCATGTGATGAAACGTTACACCCCAGTCACCATTATTTGTCAGGATACAGGAGCCCATGGAATGTATCGGATTCCTGCCTTGAGGGGGTACGAACCTCGGATACTTGGCCCTACCTCCACCACCTCTCGGTTTCCATTCAGCTAAATTCTACCTCAGGCCTGCTTGATTTAAACTACCTCATCGCCCATTTGTCATCCGGTCTGATTTCCTGACACACACCTCACAATAAAAGGACAGTTAAGGGTTTTGATAATGTCTTCTTATTGTCTCCTTTATGTCAAAGATATTAAATAAAAGGTCAAGTTATTCCTTACGATTATCCCACAGTTTCAAATTACTCAATGTAAAATTCTGCTTGCTCTTAACCTAAAAATGAAAAAAGGAAATGAGAAATCTTATTTATATTTGCCAGCTCGTGTTCCTCAGGGCTCTGTATAAGGACATATTCAGTTCGGTATATTAATGATCTATTTTCTGTGTGTAGACTTAAGACTATAGAAAACAAACATGGTTGACAAACACACACCCAAAAACAAAACAAAACGCTGGTTCGAGTATAAGGTTTAAGTCCTACCCCAACAATGTAAACAAATGGAATATTTTCCCAAATAAAAGTTAAAATAAACCTTTGATCGTTTTTTTGTTCCAGGTATTCACATCAATCTTACCTCTTTTACATTCTTATCCAAAACACAAAATTCAGACATAGACACTCATCTCAGGAGCAAGACAACAAGTTATCGCAGATTATAAATATTTAGGTTTATTTTTAGATTCAGATGTTAGTTTTTAAAATTCACTTTAAATGGCACAATTCAAGTAAAAAGTTAAACTGCTAAATGTTTAACAAGAGGCTTTCATTTAGTGCCTCTTCTCCTGTTAGTTACAGTCTGATAACATGCGGAACAGCTTTGGAAAAAGTGATTTAATTTTCATCATGCAATGACAGACAAAAAGGAAAATTTGGATGAAAACTAGCCTTTTGGGTAAAATGTGGCACATTTACATTTAACATGTTTATATGCTGATTATTGTATACTGTCCCTTTATGGTTTTAATCTAAAATTTTTGCAGCAGCTGAAGAATAACTTTGCTCATTCTTTCTGGATGAGGGGGTCACACTGTAGATCACTTCTGGATGGTAATCAAAACAACTGCAACAGAAACTCCGAGGCGAGAACTATTTTCTGCTCTGGTGCAACAATGGTAGAACATATCTCCCCTCTCCAGAGAGCAACAGTTATGCCACGCAGTACTCAAGGCTAAAGTATTGAGTATCTCTGAGTCATTGGCCTGCGTAATTCATTCTAGGGAATTATGACAGTGGAAAATCATTTCCCTGGGCCGCGGATAGGAGGCCATGGCTAATCGTTCAGTAATCTGATCTGCCTGCATACTGTAACATTCAGCCTTGCTGCTAACCTAGCCAGCCAGTCGCACATGTGGACACCCCCCGAGCCTGCCAACAGTCTAATGTAGACTAGCACCATTCAAAAACAACTCTCCAGGTTTTCCTGAGGATTACAGATGCTATCGGATCATTTGCTAATACTCGGTTTTGCTGAGCTGTTTCAAATGTATTTACTTTGCTCCTACTCATCCAATACCTCTCACGAATGCACAGCCTAAGAGAAAATAATACCCCATCCACATTCTAGGCAGAAAAGTAGAGACACTTAAATCTGAAATGCTTTACACTCAACAACATTATTACAATCTGCCTCCTGCATTCTGGCAAATTAATCCAAAAGCTTGATTTAATGAGGAAACATCTGAGTTTGTCTGTCAAACAGCAGGATATTTTGGGTGCATTTCAAATTGTAGGTTTCAGTATCTAGCAAAGCAAGTGTTGTTGTAGTAGTATATGAATAAATACCATCGGGAGCAGTACTGAAATACAAAGCAGAGCTTATACCCAGCAGAGAAGGTGGGGGGGGGTGGGGGTGGGGGGGGAGAGACTCAGGTTTTGGAAAGCTGCCTGGCTTCAGCCTCACTCTGAAGAGAGGTCTGCTCCCCACACACTGAGAGTGCCTACAAGGGGCACTGACATGGAAAAATACAAGAGCTGGCATGTCGTAGATCCTGTAACTCCCAACAATTACTCTGTTTAGTATTAAATGTAATGGTAGAGTTGCTGCACCTGGATGCGATCAAGCTGACATCCTCCTCTACATGGAGATAACAAAGCAGCCAAGGTTCTGAGCAACAAACATTTCTTCACTCCTTCAGCTCTAAAAACCGTGCTGACAAAACTATCTCAACACTAGTCGTTCGGACAAAATATCCAAATGCCACTCGGCGGTGTGATTCATCATATGTTATTATGGCATTTCATGAGCGTCTTCATTTAGGCAGGCGATGTAAACCCACTGCACCATATTGCAGGCTTATCCAAGTAAAAAAGGTGCTGATATATGATCGAATGCACGCAGAAGAAGTGGCAGCTTTCATCAACCCAAAGCGCCAGACCACAGCGTGTTTGGCAGCCAATGAGAGCAGTCAGATGGAGGTTTAGAACAAACCATACAAACAGTTGGCACAGATAAACAGAACTTAGGATTCAGCTCTCTGTAAAATTGACAAACAAATGACTGTAACAGTCCTTTAAAAAAAAAAAAAAAGTAATTTCCAAATGGAATAAGACCCATTTTCTCCCTACAAATAGAGGGTGGAGCATGTGATAAATGACACATGGCTAGGGGGATAAAAATAATGTGAAACACCGATCAAATAAATCTCATGAAAGCAGAGGGACGGTGAAATGCAGTTGCAAGAATTGGTTCTGCAGCTGAGGGTGGGGAGAAGTCCTTGTGACTTTGCCAAATACATTTTAAGCGTGAGTCATTCGTTTTCAGTAGCCTTACTCATTTGGTGCCTGCATGCAAGTGCAACCCCAAGGCAAAAGATTTCAAACAGGTCTGAACGGCCCTTTTTTCCCCCAATAAAGCAATGTCAAGTGTTTATAGTGTTTAATAGATGCAGCTCCTGCTGGAGACAGAAACTTGCTTCGATTTTCCACTACAAAAGAATCACCAGGTAGATGACAAACAGTAAAAAAAATAATAAAATGCATGGCTGGAACAGTTTGCAATGAGCACCTCATTAAAAGTAGATCTTTGCACTTTACTTAAAACATCAAGGGACACATCCTGCATGATTGTTGTTAAACCTACAAGCTCAGAGGACAGATTTAGAGAGATTTAGCTGAGTAATAACACACTGAAATAAGACTAGAGGAAACTTGCATGTCATATTCATGTTGTTATATAATTTCATAACAGAGTCTCTCATATCACAACTGACGATCAAATCAAATCCCGCAAATGAGATAAGAGTTAAAGCAATCGTTGCATTCCTGATTTAATCTTTTTGCTCATCTTGTTCAATTGCACGTGAAAAAAAATATAACTGGAATTTAGGCACAACGATAAATCGTGTGGGATTCTTAGTCCTAACTTGAGGCGAACAAATAGCTCTCCACACACCGCAGCAGCTACAAAGTTAGAAAAACAAGTTGCTCGCCTTTCACTGAGGTGGTCGGGCTGCATTTACGGGACTCAACCCGATCAAGGAAATTCCAACGTTAAATCAAGGAGCCCAGCAGCCGGACAACACGGATCTATCCCGGAGCTCAACAGTCTCACCGACTAGACCAACGTCAACAACGTTAGCGTCCCTTTTCCGCCGCCGCGCGAGGCGAGCTAAAAAAGAAGCGCCGAGCCTCCTCAATGTCGCCGGAGCTTTATGTTACGAGTCAGGCCGAAAAAAAAAACTGGCCTCATCTCCGTCTGCGCCAGACATCATTCACTCGCTAGCCCCGGCCTGACTGGGAGACCGAGCGGCTTCTACCAAACACAAGCAGCACGAGCAGACTTGCCTTGTGTCGATGTGCTCACCTCGTTTAAGTAGATTTTGGACGAGACCGTGAACAGGCTGGGATAAATTGCGGGCTTTGAAACACGCTTGGCACTCGTCGTCGTCTCTGTTTGCTGTCGGCCGTGGTGTGGAAGCTGTACGACGGTTTCGACCGGGAGAAATCGGGAAATGTGAGAAAGCCCCTCTCTCTTTCTGCTGCTCCGTGCTGCCCGGCAGTAGCCCATAGCTGTCTTCAGGAGGCGCCAACGCGGCACATTTTTGTTTCATATGCGCGCGCACGCACGCAAAGTGAAGTCCTCAGAGGGGGGAACATTTTCCTGCAGAGGTTTACCTCTCAACTCCTCACGGCCGAGATTATATCTGAGCAGTGACTCTCAAAACAATTTAATAACATTAAGTGTTTTTTTTTAACTATTGTAAAAAGTTTTAATATTTTTTTCCTAATGAATCGTGTTCATGAGCAGAAATGATTGATTTATCAAAGCATAGTGAAGCACTGGTGTAGTATTTTAAATAATTAACCAGTAGCATCGATCTTTGTTTCCTTAAAGTCCTTAAAAAAAACTGCATGACTCAAACCTTCTAAAACTTCAGATTTTCTTCTCAGAACATTTTATTTAGATTCTCAAGATACAGAATTAAATAAATAAACTAATGTATTTAGATCATTATTAAAAATTAATGTAATGATGTGTCTTAAACTAACTGAAACGTGAAACAGGACATTATTAAAGAGTCATTTATTAAACAAGACTCTGAAATAAGACCAATGTGTTGACCTTGTGACTCAAAAGGTTTGATTACAGAGTGGCAAAATCCAACACAAAGCCTTCGTTCAAAACAGCTTTGGTCATCTCATCCATGTCACATGACTGGACTCATTAGACGAGGAGATTCCCAGAGGGTTTATTTTGGTGTCCTATAAATAAGGTGAAAACACACTGACTGCTCATCCAGATAAGAAGGAAAACAGGAGGTGGGAGGTCAGTGGAAATTTCCATTGTGGACGCAGGGCAAGCAACTGGTTTTTACCCAGTATTTCCCCCAGTGCTGATATTCTTACTTGGAAGTAGCCAAAAAGCAAGACGTACCAGCTCTACAGACCTGTGTTTGATCTCTAACCTTTGACTCCACAGTCTCACTCTGGAACTTAAATAAACATTTGAGATTTAATGCCCAGCCATAATCTTTTAGCACCTTTTGCCACGCTAATCAGAGCTTCACACAAAGACACCCCCAACCTGGACTGAACCAGGTGGATGGATAAACTAGTGGTCAGTAAAATTGGCTTAGACATGCTCTGAGGAATCTGTCAGTCTCTTTTTTTCTCTCCCACTCAAAAAATGTAAATAGAAAGCAGCAGAATAATGTATTTACTGTAAAAAAAAAAGTATCTGTTTGTCTGCTTGTGTTAAAAATGCTGAGTGTCAGAGGTTTGAATGCTGCATTATACTTTAAAGAAAAAGAAAATAATGTAAAATGTTTTCAGTATAGCTACAGATCTCCTTAGAGCAGGCATCTCCAACCCTGGTCCTCGAGAGCTACTGTCCAGAATGTTTTAGATGCATCCCTGCTCCAACACAGCTGAATCAAATGAATGACTCATTAGCAGGCCTTTGCTAAACTTGATGGCTTGCTGAAGAGGTAATTCAGTTAATTGATTCAGCTGTGTTGGAGCAGGGACACATCTAAAACCTTCTGGACGGTAGCTCTCGAGGACCAGGGTTGGAGATGCCTGCCTTAGAGGAATGAATTAAAACAAACTCGCACCTCGAGGCAAATACCAGAGTGCAATTCCGGCTTTGACATCTTTTATTTTGATTCTCTACCAGCAAAACACTTGAAATAAATAATGTCCCTTGTCTTGTTTAATCACATCATAATGTTTCAATTTTTAGATCAGATTATTTATCATGAAAAGATTCATCTTGAAATCCCCCACANGAATGAATTAAAACAAACTCGCACCTCGAGGCAAATACCAGAGTGCAATTCCGGCTTTGACATCTTTTATTTTGATTCTCTACCAGCAAAACACTTGAAATAAATAATGTCCCTTGTCTTGTTTAATCACATCATAATGTTTCAATTTTTAGATCAGATTATTTATCATGAAAAGATTCATCTTGAAATCCCCCACAGGCTGCTTTTATTTATTTTTTATCAACAATTATTGTATTTTCATACATTAATTTACTTAGAAACTGATGCATATAAACCGAATCAAAATCACATTTTGAAATAAATAAATAAATAAAACATGTTGGTGGTTTAGATTCTTCACTTTCTCCCTTGTAGCTCCTGTAATGTGAGCTTGTAAACTATATATCATATATCGAATGCCTCTGGATTTAGGCCAATAACACGTTAAAATGTATTTTGGTAATAAAAACTGTAGGATAGTTTATAGAAATAGAGCGACATCTGAAGGCGAGTCGCTGCTCCGCTTCCTCTGTTAGGCTCACATTCTTCAAAATGGCGACCTCCCTGGGCTCCAACACCTACAACAGACAGAACTGGGAAGACGCGGTACGTTAAACATAAACATAATATCTGTTTAAATATAAAAACGATCCAAATGAATGAAATTGTTCTTTTATTTTAGATTTTTGGTGATAAAGTCTTACAAGTGGTTCAGTTTGCTTTGTTAGCTGTTAGCTTTCCGCTAGTTAGCGGTGGCTAACTGTAGCAGCGTGGTTGCTACTTTGTTTAGCTGCAGTTTGAACGTTTACTGGCTTTTTAATAAAGATCAATAATTGTGTCTATGCACACAAGAACTGTAGATAATGAGGACTGAATTACGAGTTGTATTGTTTAAACACATTGTATTCATCGCAGACTGTTTTAAAGTTAGTTAGCCATTCAGGCTAACAGGCTAAAATGACTGAAGTGAGGTAAAATATTCTTAGTGAATCGAAATCGAGATAAAACTCTGTATTAGCTATGTTACGTTTATGTTTTTCTTCTCCATGTACAGTAATGGGACACTGATATGTAACATTTGTGGATAAAACACCAGTATTTGTGTAAAAGACGCTAGCTGTTTGACAGGAACGTCATCTTAAACTTCTGGGAATGTTTCAGCTTCTCGAAGCAGGTTTATAATAAATCCATCAGATCTGTACGTATTTCACTCAGGGTTTAAACATCTTTTTCCAAAGTACATAATCTCATGCGTTCTTCTTTCAGAATTGAGTTGGGTATGATCCAAATAAATATAATATTTGAGCTCTTTCTCTTGTATCTATGAATAATTTGCAAGAGGTCTTTGTATAAAGAAAAAAAATCTGTTTCCTCTCTTGTGCCTTAGTAAAAACAAACAACAGTGTTGTTTTTTCTTGAAACATCAAACTGTAAACTTTGAAACCCTGTAGATTGTGGTTGATATTTAAGCCAAAGGGACAGATTATATTTAGATGTTTGGCTAAAACTGTCAGAAGGATTAAGACATGGTCGTGTTCAGCAGCTAGCAGTTTGGACTGAAACAGCATCCTTCAGCAGATGGCAAAGTCGAGGAGATCTAGTCCCACAGTGTTCTTGACTTGTACTCATGTAAATTTGCCAAGACACCCAAAGCAGCGTGTAGTTTGTGTTTCACATAGTTGGATAAGAATCTGTTCTATGTTTTATACGTATACGGAATGAGCATCTGTTTTTTTTTCTAGGATTTTCCAATTTTGTGTCAGACATGTTTAGGAGAAAATCCATACATTCGAATGGTGAGTGAGCTCTTCTCTCTGAGGTTCTTTCAAAATGTCTGTACAAATTGGCATTCATACCATTTTTTTTTTTCTCCTCCACAGACCAAAGAGAAATATGGTAAAGAATGCAAGGTGTGTTCAGTTCTTTCTCCACCATACTGCAGGTTTTCCATTTAAGGATCTTGTGATTAAGTTTTCCTTTCCTCACCATCAGATCTGCGCTCGACCCTTTACCGTGTTCAGATGGTGCCCAGGCACTCGGATGCGTTTCAAGAAGACGGAGGTCTGTCAGACCTGCAGTAAGATGAAGAATGTTTGTCAGACGTGTCTGCTGGACTTGGAGTATGGTGAGTAGTCCCTGTCACCTTCTCATTTGTCCCGTGTGCTGGTTTTCTGGACTCGTATCATTGAGCTAAAATAAAAATGTTATAAAAATTAAGCCCTCCGGTTTCATCTGGTGTTTGGCAGGTTTGCCCATCCAGGTTCGAGACACTGGACTCTCTATAAAAGAGGAGATTCCCAGGTCGGATGTGAATAAAGAGTATTACACACAGAACATGGAGAGAGAGGTATGATTACTCTATCCAAAGCACATTTATAACATAATTATAAACATTGTCTGCTATGTTTCTGTCACTGGTCTCTGAACCTGCGTGTTTTACAGATGGCCAACTCTGACGGGACTCGGCCCGTGGGCCAGCTTGGGAAGGCGACAAGCTCCAGTGACATGTTGCTGAAATTGGCCCGAACGACTCCTTATTACAAGAGGAACCGTCCCCATATCTGCTCCTTCTGGGTGAAGGGCGAGTGTAAGCGTGGGGAGGAGTGTCCCTACAGGTCAGTAACATTAGTAACACCATGATTCTGACTCTTTAAAGTCACAGTCAAATGTTGACAGACAAACAGCTGTTTGATTATTTATGGTCGTCCTCAGGCACGAGAAGCCCACAGATCCCGACGACCCTCTGGCTGATCAGAACATTAAAGACCGTTACTACGGCATCAATGACCCAGTGGCTGACAAGTTGCTGAAACGGGCTTCGACGATGCCTCGACTGGATCCACCGGAGGACAAAACCATCACCACCCTCTACATCGGGGGTTTGGGAGATAATGTCACTGACGGAGATCTTAAGTAAATCCCTCTTATGTGTTCAAGCCGAATGTGCAAAATATTCCCTCACGTTTGAATCTAAAATACTTTCTTCTCCATATTTGCAGGAGTCACTTCTATCAGTTTGGTGAAATTCGAACCATCACAATAGTCCAAAGGCAGCAGTGCGCCTTCATCCAGTTTGCCACGCGGCAGGCAGCCGAGATGGCTGCTGAGAAGTCCTTCAACAAGCTAATCATTAACGGACGGAGGCTGACTGTCAAGTGGGGAAGGTAAGATACTCGTCAGCTGCGCAGAGCAGAGCCACTTATGAGGACGTGCTGTGATGTGCTCGTTAAATGCCAGGTGGTATTCAAAGAGCACGAGTGTTGGTAATAGCCCGAGGTAATCCCACCACCGCTGTTACAGTGACAGTAAATTTGTGACTGCAGTGTTTTTAAAAGGTGGTTATTGCTGACACACTGAGCGTTCAACAAAGGAACAATTCTGCTGAGAACTCCTTGAATCGTCTGTTTGTTTATATGCTGCCTGTCTTTCGTTTGTTGTTTAACGAACTGATGTTAAAAGTAAACGATGTTTCTTTTTAGGTCTCAAGCAGCACGAGGCAAAGAGGGTGGGAAGGATGGTGTGAATGAGATGGGTATCAGACTGGATCCAGTCCCTGGACTACCTGGAGGTGAGTCCACACGCAAGACCAGCTGGAATTTATGTACACAAAGCGAGAGACGAGGAAAAGACTTTTAAAATACCCTTTAATAGTTACATGAAATTACTAACAGCTGTTTCTTTCTTTGGTTTAAAGTAAATCAGTTCATGCAGAATGTTTCTCTTTGTACCAGCTCTACCTCCACCACCAGACGAAGAGGCTCCTGCCAACTACTTCAACCTGGATCCCAGCTCCTCTCCTGCCATCATGAACATCACTCTGCCCCCTCCCCCAGGCATAAACCCCCCTCCTCCAGGTAAACACTGTCCCACTAACAAGTTGTACTTCTGAAGAGTTGATAAGTCTTAAGATTAATTTTTTTTTTTTTCTATTCAGGTTTTGGCCCCCCTATGTTCCACCCCATGGGTCCCATGGCCCCTCCCGTGCCCCCTCCTATGACGATGAGACCTCCAGGAACGATCCACTATCCTTCCCAGGATCCTCAGCGCATGGGTGCTCACGCTGCACTCGCCTCACGTCACGCTGAATAACCGCTAGAATAAAGTTGCGCTGTGCTGCTCTCGCTTGTGTCAAACCTGGTCAGGTGTGTTTTGGTTGTGAAAATACCTGCTCTGGACCTGAAGACTACTTCTGGAGGAAATGAGCTTCACCAGGGATTAATAATTCCTTATTAATCTCACCTGCAGAGCAGCAGTCGAACTGAAAGGGCACCGTGTGTCACAACAAAAGCCAATCGAGGATCTTAAACCGCGACTTTGTCACTTCTACATGTAACAAAACAGTAAAAGACTATAAAACTCGGGTGCTGGACAACATGACCGGGGCCACGCAGAGCTGTTGTACATGTAAAACATTCTTTTGGTTAAACTTGTCTCATTCTGATTAGTGTAAGAGCTGAATACTGAGGAACATTTAGTCTGTTTCAGTTGCATCGACTGTATTTTTATTTTTTTTAATTATTATTATTTGACACAATTTTAATTTCCAACAACATCATTACTTTATTGTAAAAGTTTCTTTAAACATTTTCAAATCATTAAATGTCTGCGTTTTGTTAACGACAAGCCTGGTTGTGTGTTTCTGGTTCTGGTTTTGTGTCTGTGGAGCAGAGAAGACGTAAAGCAGAAGAGAGAACAGTGGGGTGTTAATGGGATCAGATTAATGATGAGAATCTGATCAACGGAATTCTTTTTTGTAACACATTTACCATCAGTTTCTCTCTCAGTAACTATGTTAAAGTCTCATTTTACACTTTTTTTTTTTCCTAATTAACAGAAGGATCATCATATCAAACTTTTGGGCCTCAGTTTTTAGTTGAACTCATCTTCAGAGGTCATTCGACTCGGGGCTGTAGTTCATTCCCCATCCTCTGGGCGCTCTGTTAAAGTTGGGTCGTCTGCACATTCGGTCTAAAATGTTGCCGGGGAGATTCTGGGACTCCACTGCCTCGAAACCAATAACTGGGATCGCTCTCTTGCTGGTCATCGAACCCCCGAACGGCATTGCAGATCTGAATAAAAACACAAAGGAGAGACTCCTCACTGAGCAGGGTGTGTCCGTTATCTTTAATGATCATAACGGTAGTATCGCTGCTTCCTGTATCTTTTTACCGGACACATGATACGCACTGCTGCAGGGATTCAGAACCAATCCAAACTCAACAACCCTTTCTACACTAACCATTAGCAGAGCTCAGCTTTAATTAAACCCTCGTAATTTCATAATAATCTGAAGGATGTAAGTATATCCTCCCCCCCTTGGGGGAGGTACAATTCCAGACCCTTTTGATTGACAGCTTTGACTGAGTTTGTCTTTCATGCGGCTCTCCATCTGCAGCAGCTTAACATTTGTTCCACCCTATATCTGAACCATGAGAAAGGTGATTCCTTTTTTTGTATGCAGTATATCTTGTGTGTGGGGGGGGTCACGAAAAGCTGGTAGACATCCTCCACCCTGCTGGTGGATCATCTGTCAAGAGCCAGAGATGAAAATAGCATCTCCTTGCAGCACTTGAAGGAGGTGAAAGCCAGAGATGGGATTCATTTTCAGACTGTGGAAACATGGCGTGAAGCCGAGGGTAGAGATGATGATGGATAACGCCGTGAGGTCATCTGAAGGTTTATTTTTAGCGGAGTGGGTCTCAACACCCACCTTTCAAACTCAACAACAGATGATTTATTTGCATGAACTCAGCAGTGGATGCTGGTTTACCTGTTGAAGCACCTGTAGTTGGCGGGCTGCGTTCTCTGTGGGACTTGTGGTAACTGGCTGTGGAGAGAGATCAGAATCTCTTCGTCGTCTCCCAAAGCTTCCCTCCATGGGGAGCAGTAGGATTTGGGGATTACTGTTGTGTTAAACTTCTCATGAGGAATTTCCTTTAGAGGTCCTGAATATCCTGGTAAAAACAAACAAAATAAAACTCATTCGATGTTAAAGATTAAATGTTTCTTTTTTTTTAATTTCCTTAATTTTGTAGTGAAACACTCAAAGATAATATTTACATACAAATATATCTTTGATGCCACTCCTGTCAGGAATAACAGTAATTAGATCTCAGTGTGAATCCCTGATAATAAAAAGAGCTTTAGTTTCTCATCAGTCAGACTGTAAGCAGGATCTTCTGCCAGGTCAAATATACAACAGCCCCACAGCTGAGACGCTCAGATAATTACTTTCCACCAACTTCCCTGGCTTTAATTTAATAAAATAAAAGCATGTGCTCAGTGTCTTTCCATTTGAAAGGTGAAAGCTCTAACTGTGTCCATGCGTCGCTCAAGCTTTGACATACATAACAACCAGTCGTGGCTTGTATTCTGTGGGAATCCCTCCTTCAGCGTGTGTTATCGTTTACCTGGAGCCAGGACACCAGGACTGCCCTTCTTTGCTACAGTCTTCTGAAGGTTCATGACCAGGCTATGCTTACCAGGGATGGAGAAAGCCTGGTTCTCTTTCCCTCCCTGCAGCTCATGGACTATCTGCTGGGGAGGACTGGCCTCGAGATGAACCTGGAAAACACACCCATTAAGGTTTTTGTGGATTTATTTAAGTCTCGAATGGCATCGCGTGCCCTGACTAGGATGTACCCCAAATCCCACCCGATGACCGCTGGAGACAGGTGCCAGTTCACTACCGTGACCCTGCACAAGATCAGCTGGGTACAGAAAACAGATGGATGAAATAAAACAGTTGAACACACGAGTCGTTGCAGCGATGCCTGCAGATAATTACTGAGGAAATTTCCAATAAATATGAATCAGACAGACATTTATTATTATAATCCAACTTCAAATTATCCTGCAACAATCTATTGTGGCAGTATGGCGGGGGGGGGGCGCAAATTAGAGTTTATATTTATTAAATTGAACAAATCTCAGTATTTTACACTGAGTGTAAAGTTGGCCGTAGAACAATATCTAAACTCATGACTTAGATTTGAGAGATGAACTTTTCCAAAAGTTTGTATATGAAACTTCTTTTTACAAAAAATAATGGAGTGTTTTAAATTAAAATAAAGAGTCACAGGCAAGAATAACCAAATTTTGGATTTCTGAAAGAGGAATCAATTATGCAATAATAATAATAATAATAATAATAATAATAATAAACAGAGCTGCTATAAATGCAGTTTCATGTTGTAATGTTTAAATGTGGGACATTGTGGGTCTGTTTTACTGGAGGCTTTTCATTACAAAGATGATTGTGTTTTACGCCCTGTGGATCGACTGTAATTTGCTGTAATCTATGGCAGATGTTACATTAAAACAAGGAAAATGATGGAATTATTTGCAGACGTCAGTCTGAAACATCACTGCTGATTTTCACTGTATAATTCGCACCCTGTGGGTCGGGATTAATTAGAAAAGTTGCAACACAGTTAAATATGTTTTGTGCTCAGAATGTTTTGGTCTCTATTAGAATTCTGTCCTCATAGTTCCTTACGTTGGTGTTGTAGGGACCGTTGGAGACGTTCTCCACAGTGAACCTTTCAGCCCTCCTCAGCCTCTCCTGAAACATGCGGGAGCCTCGATTCGAGGCAACGTTGAGCTCTTCGATCATCACGTCTTTAGGAACGCTGATCTTCTTCCCCAGGTTGAGTCCTGTCAGACAACATGGCAGATAAATGCAGGAAGACTTTCAGACTCTGGCATTTCCTCTATCAAAGTTCTGGCATTGTAGAAATGGAGAGAAGTTTTGGATGTTAAGTTTCCCAAATTCTTTATGGAAACATGAATGGAACAGTTCTATATTAATGCTGCTTGTGTAATTAACATTTATACAGTGGGATGTTCCATCTTTAATGACTCTGGATTGACACTAGTCATGTGTTGGCTTCATGTTGGCTTTTCTAACTTTGGAGAGGTCGTTTATTTGTTCAAAAAAGTTTTGGCGCTGTTTGTGAAATTAGCTTGTTGTTTTAGCCTTCCAACAACCTTCCCTGCATTTTCATCAACTGAGGAATGAAGTACATCTCATGAACGGAGGTCACGGATGTTCGGCTAAGGCTGAGCTGATTTCTAATTGACTGGGATATTATAAAAGTCTCTTTTAAAGAGGCCATTCCATTAAAAACGTTCCTTCATACGTACCTTCATAGTGGGTGTGAAAACAGGTCACAACTTCTCTTTCAGTTTTAATCTGTTTCATCACAACTCCTTTGTTCGTTACTATTCGGCAGCTCCCGCAGTTGAAACCACGCCTAGCATGCTGCTGGCTAAAAGCTGTTAGCATAAGACGTAGCAAACAGGAAGAGAAAACGTCTACTGTTGCCATGCGCAGTGGGGCAGGAAACAGTATACCTTGCTCTCATTGGCTAGTTTGTTAGCCAATCTGAGTCCAGCAAATTCGCATAATGAATGTGAATGAGCTGCTGCCGAAGCCTGACGGAAGGAGCCGGAACCACCCGAATTTTAATGCAGACAGATTGAAAGTTCTGTTAATCAGTGTTTCCTGATGTTTTTTTTAGATATAAAATGTTTCATATTACAGGTTAATACTAAAGAAATAACCACAAAGTCCTGAAATTTGTATGAAATGGCCTCTTTAACATTGCTGTTTTTCTCGAGACCAGGGGTGTGTCCAGAGGGGGGGGGGGGGCTGGGAGGCATGGGCCACCCTTCCAATTAGACTGACCACCCCCAAACTGAGACAATCAAATTCAATCAATACTTTTACATTAATCAAAGAAAATTAATAATTAAAATGTGCCATTGACACGTTGCTTTGACTGCTTTTAATTCTATTTTGGCTTATGGCCACCTAAATTATGATAAACAGTCTATGATTCTGTAAAAAATAGATTTATTTTGAGATTTTTGACCCATTTTTATATGTGCCACCCTTTTGGAAATTTGTGCCCTTACCTGACCCATCCTCCAAAAGAATTTTTTCTAGACACGCCCCTGCTCAAGACCACCAGTGTAACCACCTGTTGAAATCATGTAACTGTAACGTCCCCACTATACCGTGTAACTTGGCTTGGTTCTACATTTTGCTGGAGTGTTTTGTGGCTCTAAGAAGCAGGAATAGATGCACATCAACAAATAAGATCGAGTTGATGAAACAAAATCTGAATCTTAAACGTCTTTGGTTCAAGCTGCTAACTAAGAATCAGTTTATTCAAACATACAAGCACATTATTCATACTGACACAACTACTTTTCAGATTTGGAGGTATACTTCATGAGATTTGAGGGGCAACGGGAGTAAAAACATGTCCACTGTTTTCTGTCAACATGAGACAGCTGAGGCGGGCTGATCCGGAACCATCTGTAACGTCACTAAATATCCCTGCAGCTCCTTCTCAGCGTCTCTTCTTCACGACGTGACGGTGGGTCTGGGAATAGCCTGGAGATGATGTCAATGGATGTGTAATGTTTGTTGTGCTCCAGAGTTAAACGGGAAACGGGGGCATATAAATAGGGCCTTTGGATGAAAGGCTTGTGTCAGAGCAGATGGGCCTTTTAACTCTTGAGCGATAAGTGTGTGGGGAGAGGTCTGGGCATACGCCACCCTGGAGGAGCTGCCTTTGATCAGCCTGTGTCAAAAAATTCAGCGGCGGGGGGTCACATTTTGCTGAGTTTACGAGACTGGGTTTCAAAGCCCTGCTGGTTGGCCGAACGGCGCTGAGAAACAAACAGCGCAGCTGGGATCGTCCATGCTGGAGCGTTTGGAGAATTTCAGCAACAACATGCGGCCTCTCACGGGATTTAAAGTATCTCTGTCCACTTGTTTGGCTCAGTTACATCCGACACACCCTGTTGATCTCAATTTGAGTCCAGCAGTAAAACGACTTCTTTTTCTTTCCACGTTAAAACAAAAGCGTTCCTTGATTCATTGCACATTGTACACTTACCTCCTCTGGCCTCTTGAGAGAGAGCTTTAGCCTGCAACATCCTCCTCTTGGTCACTTCATCCAGCCCCGATTGCATCATCTCTGACAGATGGGCACATTTAATTATTATTATTATGAGAAATATTAGAAATGCAGGTTCTAAAAACATAAAGATATAATGACCTGCCAAAAATACCATTACCATGGTATGGTAATGTCAACTTTTAAAATGTCCTAACTAGTATGTTAATGATAAAAGATGCATTTCTTGTGATTCATCTCAAACAGGAGAATTAAAAGTCACAGGAAGTCCTTGTTCTAGCTGTCCTCCCCCCTCCCCGTGCACCACACCTCTCCTTTCCCTCAGGTCTACACTCCCTTTGTCTCAGTTCTTACCTGAGTTTTTTCCTCCGTGTGTTTCAGTGTCCCGGACCGGATCTGAGATGCGCCCTCGCTCAGCTCTCCCACTCCTCAGCCGAGCAGGAACAGTCTGTATAAAACCGAACTCAGGATGCCTCCGGCGCTTACCTCACCGAGTTTATTTTAGCAGAGGGGTAAGAGGGTGAGGATGAATCGAGGGGGTGTTCGGTGGGGTTATAAAAAGGCGATTAGGGGGTAGGGGCAAGTACAAAGATTTACATCCTGACTCCAGGGTACTTTGATAATAAAAACGGGATCCCCCGTCGCGTGTGTGAGTGTGTGTGTGTTAGCTGCAGTCATCCTGACACTGACAGCGAGGCCAAGCATCCAACATACCTCCTGCAAACATAGACACAAACAAACCTACCGCCGTTTTCATGGCAGCAGCTTTGAAATTGATGGGGTGGCTGCGATCGCAGGTCGTGACTGCGTTTCCTTGTTGAGGGCCAAAAGTTGAACTCAGCAGCAGTTTGAAGTTCCATTTCCTGACAGCAGGAGACCTTTGACATCTATTTTCTTTCAATAGGCTCCCGAGTTATGGACATGATGCAGCTCTCAGCTTTTCAACTGGGCGAAACCCTGCAGCAGCCAACAAGCCTTCGGTTTATTTAACCATTGTACATCCGTCCATTTACCGATTTGCAAACTGCAGAGAAACTCTACTTGATTCTGAATAAATTCTATTTGTTTTCGTGTCACTCTTTAGGAGGTGACCTTTCCTTTGCCCTTTTTCAACTCAAGTGAGATTTTATCATGCATTTTTTTTAAACACACAAATTGATTTACTGAGCTCAGCAGAAGGCTGGTGGGAAAAGGAAAAAAAAAAAACATTTTCTTTATCTCTGCTGAGATTGGAAATTGATTTTGCACCTGCCCACCACTATCTCCCTGTGGGCCTCCTCCTAGCCTCGAAGAAATAAAAAAAATGCAAACTCATCCTCAGTCACATGAATTACATCTGCAGATGCAGAAAAGAAAGTTGAGGTGTTGCTGCCCATTTAGGTTTTATTCAACTGTCAAGTACAAGAAAAAAAAGAAGCAATTTTGCTTCATGAAAGAAGAAACCAAAGAGTCTGAAATCACTTTCTTCTATTATTGAAGAACATTTCAGCTTTTGTTCAGCTCTGCTTTTGTGATTAAAAAGAATCTGTCACTTCCATTCCTGTTTGTTCAGACCCATTATTCACCGTCTCATGACACGGAACGTTATTCTGGTTCTGACAAGTCTCCTTTGATAATCCAGCGCTTTAAAAGCCAATTTCTGTGACAATAAAATAGCACGAAAAACAGAATAGGAAGCAATTGTTCAACAAATGTTGCATCATTACTTTATACATTTATTCATAGTCTTCGTATCTCATTTCTAAAGCCTTGTCTCATTTAGTTAATGCTTTGTATGTTTTTTAATCTAACTCTGAGTATCATAAACGCTTCACATAGTCGATTTTCCAGTTTTACATCAATAATGTTTTTTAAAAGAGTCCTGATTTACTTTACGCAGAATATTCACTAGATAAAACCCCTTAGAGAGTTTCTGTAATGTGGCACAGCTTATTTATAATTTAACAAACAGAATAATGTCTAATGAGCATCAGTTACACACAAGAATAAACTCTGATTGGGTTCATCAGCTATTTAGGATTCTAGATAAGAAAAAGCAAAAAACACACATTTAAAAGTCACAGTTTTTATTTACTAGTGATGATGATGATGTGTGTAAATGCAGGAGACTGAGGTGACTTGGGGCTTATTTTCCAGGATGGGGGATTCGTTGCATATACAAATTTGTTGGTGCTCTTTCATAATAAACAAAAACAACAACATAACACACTTATTTCTTCATAGTCTCTTTCATTAAAGAGGTCCTTCCATTAAAACCGGTTTTTCTGAGGTTTCTGTTGAATATTTTAGCTCCACAGGTGTTCTTACCTTCATAGTGAGTGTGAAAACAGGTCAGCAACTTCTCTTTTAGTTTTATTCTCTCAAACTATGCAGGTGGGGATAAAACCCGATTTCTCCCGAGTCCGAACAACCTGTATCTGTTTCGTCGCAACTCCTTTGTTCGTTACTATTCAGCAGCTCCTGCAGTTGAAACCAAGCCTAGCATGCTGCTGGCTAAAAGCTGTTAGCATAAGACGTAACAAACAGGAAGACACAACGTCTGACGTTGCCATGCACAGCGGGGCAGGAAACAGTATTCTTTGCTCCCATAGGCTAGTTTGTTAGCCAATCAGAGTCCAACAAATTAGAAAAGTGAATATGAACGAGCTGCTGATGAAGCAGCCTGATGGAAGGAGCCAGAACCACCCGAATTTTAACGCAGACAGATTGAAAGGTCTGTTAATCAGTGTTTCCTGTCGTTTTTTAGATATTAAATGTTTCATATTACTGGTTAATACTTAAGAAATAACCACAAAGTCCTGAAATGTGTATGAAAAGGCCTCTTTAAAGCTCTATTTCATGATCATAATACATCTCTGGCCACACTGAAGCTGGTGATTACTGAAGTTGTAAACGGACCAAGAAGATTTACTTTGTGGGTGATGAGTGTCGGGTTTATATACAGTCTCATACCTGCCACGGTCCCAGAGAGAGGAGGCTCGCAGTTTTCTCTAATGAAGGCCGAGTTTCCCGACAGACTCAAGCAGACGCGGGGATGGACCATCACACAGTGAGCTATAAAAGGCACTTTGTTGACACTGGAACCTACACACACACACACACACACACAGAGCGCTTGGAAAATAATTGGCAGAGATTCAAGGTTGAAGTTTGGAGGCCGAGCAGAAGGAGCCTCGCTACATTCTAAAAGAACATTTCTAAACTAACAAATAGAAGCTCTGACTGTACATGGACTGAAGTTTTTTCATGTGACATTAACTAACAAAAAGTTAATTTATACCTACAAACATTCTTGACTGAATTTGTTGCTGAATAGAACTGTTTCTTGTTCTTTTACCTCTGATTTACCCCGAGACTTTGTTACAACAGCACACAGTTTCACCATGTTCTGCAAATAAATACACAAATTATTTTTTATATAGGGAAGCCCTGAAGGGCCATTCTGTTTTCTCATATTAACCAATTCAGTTTTAGCTCATTATTATCTCATTTAATCTTTGTATCTGATTATTGTTGTTATTTGGGTTTTTGTGTCAGTTTTTGTTCTTTGTTTGTGTTTCTTGTGTTTATTGGGAGTTCGTTTAAAGACCCACTCCGATCATTTTTTGAGTTATTTTAAAGAGTCTCAGTGGTCTTAAAATTATGATTATGGTGTTTTTACCCCAAGTAGCTTATTAGCAATTTGCCTCTGTGCTGTGGGCGGAACCGTTGGTGCGGAGGATCCCACGCCCCTCCCCCTTGCTGAGAGCTCCCTGTTTATGCTAGCGCTATTGCTAGCTTACAGCTAGCGGAGTAGGAGCTTTTGGCCTGCCCGATGTCTTTTCTACGTCACAATCGCAGTCTTTTTTTAGACACATTTTAGCGTCTGCTACTGATTCACAGCGATCTGAATGCAGAAATACTCAGAAATTAAATTTTGAGCTTAATTTTCTTAAGATACGTCCTCTAGCATTAGAACATGCTAACAATATGAAAAACACAATTTTCATCAGAGTGGGTTTTTAATTGTTCGATGTTTTGTTCTTGTATTGAGAATACCACCATCCCCGGTTGTTTGTTTTCTTTTCTTCAAAATACCAACTGCGTTTCATTGGTGGTTTGCACACCTATTCACCTCTACCAGTGCATATATTTCCTGTTTTTCTGCAGTTCTTCATCAGAGCCTCCTGGTAATTCCTTTTTGTTCCCTTTGACGAATGCTCCTATTTTGTTCCCATTTCCAGTACCTTCCAGTTACGTTATTAAAGTTCAAATTTTGATTCCGCTTCCTGTTGGCCGGCGTTTTGGCCCCTATTCAACTTACCAACTACTGAATATGAGATTTATACTGTATAGAGAAATTGTTTTGTTTTCTCGAGATAATGAAATGATTATGGTTCAAAAGTGAACATCTCTTGTGTTTCACCCATTCAAGAACACCGCTAACAGTTTCTTGATGAGTCATTCTCAGCTTGAATTTGTAAGTTAGTATGCCTGTTCTTATCTCTGATAAAGAAGTAGAACCCTTTGTTCTGTTGTGGTTTTGAAGTTGTCATGAGAAAATAGATACTTTAAGCCAAAATAATTGAAGATATTAAGCCAGTATCAGAAGATAATGTCAAAACTGAGCCATTATCTTTACAAAATGAGCTTTGTTATGACAAAATAATGAGATAATAAGTTATAACATCAAGAAAATACATTTTGAATACGGCTTCTGTATTTGGTTAAAGCTTTTGATGCAATATAATAAGACATATGAGTTTTCGCGTAATAAAAAAAGCATTGGATTTGGACATTTTTAAAGTAAGATAAATAGGTATAATTTTATCTTGGTCTGTCTTTTAAATCTGAAGTCATGATCAGTTTTGTCACAAAAAAATGGTATTTATGTCTCTTTAGGACTGTTTTGACTCTGTGGATATGAGGTTTTGTACAATATAATGCCTGATCCCTGCTTCTGTAATGCATTACAGACTGAACCACCATAGAAAATGTAACTAAATGACTTCTTCTGATCTGCGTTTGAGAGGTTTCTCGCACCGTGTTCAAGTCACACAAAGAGCGATGAACTGCCATCGGGGGCTGACAGCTGACACCAGAACAATACAAAACCATTCAGACTCAATAGGCTTACAATAAAACCACCTTAAAAATGGTTTGCCCTGCTGGCCTTGAGATAAGACCTTACCGGCTACGCTGAGAGCAGCAGAAAGCAAAAGCAGCGAAATTAAGTAGTCTTTTTATCTTTTCACGCTGAGAGCTAAACGCATTAAAATTCATCTCACAGCACTGAAGAAGTCATCATTCTGAACTCTCGTTGCCTTTGGGAGGACTGCGGGAAGTCAATCAACTGGGGAGCCGTCTTGACAGTGCTCAGTTTGAGCCTCAATTCAGAGAGGAATAACGTACGAGCTGCTGTGAGAGAGAGTCTCACTGAATTCATCAAGGAGTCACATGAAGTGTTGAAGCTGGTCAGAGAAAGAGAGAGCAGATTTCCATCTTTTGACATCTGCCAGGTAAAAAGTCCACAATGTATAACCCACATGCACAGAATCTTAATGATTTTAGAGTCTGTCCTCAATCTTTTCTCACTTCTGTCCACGTTTGCTTTTACAAGTGTCCAGTAAGATTTTGATTCCACAGATATGAAACAGCTGAGCTCACTTTGCAGTGACATAGGAACCTTCTTTTACTTCCTGGACTAGTGCAAGAAGACCACTTTCCTAGTGGGGGTGCTCCAGACTGATGCAGTTCTGCCATTAGAATTCTTTATTTTCATTAGTTATTCAGAGAAAACCAACAACAGAATATAACTCAGCAGCAGACACTTTTATTATGGAGGCAACTAATTGCCATTACCAAAGCAACATTCTCTACAACACCAATATTAAAACTACAGAACTCACTCCATAATAATTATCTGCTTCAATAGTTTCCACTTGGCACAAAGCAATAAAATGATAAATGTAAATAATAAACAATCTCATGGGGGTTTTAAATTCTGATTCCATGTTTCTGCTACTTGTCCTGCAATACAAACACCAGCTTGTACTTAAAGAGGCCCTTCCATTAAAAACGGTTTTCAGGTTTCTGTTAAATATTTTAGCTCCACAGGTGTTCTTACCTTCATAGTGGGTGTGAAAACAGGTCAACAACTTCTCTTTCAGTTTTAATCTCTGAAACTACGCAGGTGCCGAGTTCGAACGGCCTGTATCTGTTTTGTCACAACTCCTTTGTTCGTTAGTATTCGGCAGCTCCCGCAGTTGAAACCACGCCTAGCATGCTGCTGGCTAAAAGCTGTAGCATAAGATGTAGCAAACAGGAAGACACGACGTCTGACGTAGCCATGCGCAGCGGGGCAGGAAACAGTATACCTTGCTCTCATTGGCTAGTTTTTTAGCCAATCGGAGTCCAGCAAATTCGAATAATGAATATAAATGAGCTGCTGCCGAAGCCTGACTTAAGGAGCGGGAACCACCCGAATTTTAATGCAGACATTTTAAAAGGTCTGTTAATAAGTGTTTCCTGATGTTTTTTAGACATAAAATGTTTCATATTACTGGTTAATACTTAGGAAATAACCACAATGTCCTGAAATTTGAATGAAATGGCCTCTTTAAGAAGAGCAACAAGTAAAGGTTCAGTTTTTGTCCTAGCTGTTCTCCTTTAAAACATGCTAAAGCTAACAGTGAGTTTTATTGTTAGCGTTTGTGTTTAAAAATGTTCTTTCCTGCTAAAGTCACTGTTGATCAGTTGCTAGTCCATCACAGGACCACACACGCACACTCACAACTATAGGGACAATTTAGAGCTGCCAATTAACTTCTTGCATGTTTTTGGTCTGTGAGAGGAAACCGGCGTCCTCGGAGAAAACCTACGCATGCACATGGAGAACATGCAAACTCCATGAAGAAAGGTCTGCGCCTGGCTTCAAACCCAAGACCTTCATGATGCTACCATCTGAATAATATTAATAAATTACAAATTCACAATCTAAATTCTAATAAAACTGTGAAGTAAAATTGGCATTAAGATTTCTGAAGAAGTTCTTTATCTCCCAGCAGAAGAAAGTGAAGTCTGAAGAAAACGTAACTCATAAGCTTCATAAACGTCTTTCTCTCTGCTTTGATCTTTACGTTCTCACCAGCATTTTATTGTCAAAATATATTTTTTCTATTTCCATACTTTATCCAAATTGTTTTTTGTTGGTAGGCAAAAACTACTGATTAATTACAAAAAAATCACGTAAAGAAAACACTGAGAACATTTTTTTTTTATCTCATAATTTTATTGTGACTTTAACCTTTTTTTGTTACGGTTTATGTCATGAAACAAATTTAATTCACTTATTTAGTGATCTTTAATCAATAAATGTTACATTTTTGGACATGATGAGGCAGCTGCAGTCTCAGCTCCCTCCTGTTCATTTGCCCTCTGGTGGATTTTGTCTGTCACAATTAAAAAAAAAAAAAAACTTTCTTGACTAAACAAAGACAAATAACATTTCATTTTTTAAAGTTATTATTTTATGTAAATTCAACACAAAGTATCAAATTGCCACTAAATGCGGGAACATGAGAGAGTAGAGTTTATGTAATAATTTAACCTCTGTCTGGGAAACAAATGAGCGTACTCACCAAAATGTCAGAGTATTTTTAAGGAAATGCCAAACCCATTAGAGAGGCTTTGTTAAACCAGTGCAGTTATTATCCACTGAAACCTAAAAAATCTTCATACATGTTTGTCCCGTATGCTATTTGCTCCCATTTCTTTTGTATAGTTGAAATAAAGCCGTGTGATTCAAGCTGCAGCTTAAATGAGATCCATAGAAGAGGAAGACCCTCATCTTCCTGGGAACCCCCAAAGCCCCTTGATGCATACAAAGTGATATAGATCTTTATTTTAAAAAAGAACTTCAATTGTAATGTAAAAAAAACCCTTTGAATATAAAATAAAATAAAACAGCAAGAGCTAAAGTGAATTAAAAGCCTGGAAATAAAAGCCTGGGCAGCGAATCAAATCAGGGGCCCATTCTAACAGCACTTACCATGCATGAAATGAGCTGCTAATTAGCTTGTAATCAAACAGTGCAGCTCTTGTGAGCCTAATGGGAACCCATTTGCAACTGAGAGTGTTTTCCTCAGAGTACATTACCAAAACATCTCCCTCCTCTTCGAAAACATTTTGTTTCGCATGTGAAAATGCTCTCACGCTCGTATCGATCAGGCTTCTGAAACGCTAAAAGCCACATCTCGTCGGTTGCATTACTGATACTGCAGGAAAGCAGAAGTGATGTAACTAATGAAGTTTTGTATGCAAAGCTCCAACAATTATATTCATCCTGTACTTGCCTTATTTCATATTATCTGCATTTTAGCACGGATTAATGAATTTATTTCCTTCTTTAATTGAAGAACGAGGTCGCGAGTGCTGCAACCGACATGTGCATCATCTACAGGATTCTGGTGTTGACCTGCATCTGGAAGGATCGGAGCACTCATACAGATTTCTAAAGTATTCTCAAACGCTCGCTTGTCAGTTTGTATTTTTCAGTTGCTCTGAGATTTTTCAGGCTCAGATCATTTTTTTTCAAAGCTGTGATACAATCGAAAACGTTTGTTATTTTATTCTTCAGGGCTGCAGGAACAAAATAAATTCAACACATACAGTAAACCCCCTTTTGTGGACGTGAAAGATCATGCATTGTAAGGAGAAGCACCGAGATTGGCTCCATTTAACAAAATGTTATTTGTTTTTTCGCAGCATATTTTTCACGTTTGAATCTATAGTTCGCCAGAACCTTTAAGTTACATTATTATTACATGTTTAGTTATGAGTTCTTATATCTTTCCCTTTGAATCTGTATATTCGTATTATTTTTGTTGCTGTCTTAAGTGGTTTTCATTAGCATTTACACTTTTGTTTCCAGTAGATATTTTCGCGTGTTGCCAGTGTTTCCTTAAACTCTACTTTTCTTTTCCTGTCATGTGTTTTCATCACACTCGTCTTGTTCATCGTTCTCCTTTTCACACAGCCCGTCATTTTGTCATGTCCCTGTTTATTGTTAAGCTGATTCACGTCATGTTCTCTTTCAGTGTAAATGTTCCCTACTGTGATACCAAAGCAAGACAGAATGAAAAAGCGTTTTGATTAGCTCGATCCGGTTCCATGAGCACAAGCTTAAAGAAGAACTGTAGGTCAGCTGTTATATATATATTTATTATATACTTCAGTCCAAGTAAGAAACACACATTAATGCTAAGTTATCCAGATGTTGCATCATCCTGATGCCTTTAAGGAGAGTTCCGGTGTTTATTTACAGTCCAGTCCTGACATCAGCAGCATTTTTGAAAAAACTGAAACAGTGGAGGACAAAAAAAAAAACAAAAAATCAGATTTACAAACATTTTATTCTCATCAGTCCCAACACAAAATGTGTAAACCATCAGGAACTGGACTGAATGGCATCTGATGAAACAGTTCTATCTTGATATTCTGCATTTGCTCTGATGTCTTCTTTTGTCTTTTTTTTTTAGTCATGTGACTCAGGAGCTAGAGATGTTGCCCCAACTTGATCTGACTGTATCACAGTAACATATTATATATTTATACAAACTGGACTGTTAAACAAGGACATTCTGGTGATCTAATGAGATTTTACATAGTAAATCTACAATGCAGATTAAAAACTGTAGATTAAAAACACAAAGATAAATATAAACAATAAAATTAAGTCAGAACATTATGTTTTGCTTGTACATACAGATTAACGATGAAATTGGCATTTACCACTTGTAGTTCTTCAGAATACATAAAGGATTCAATACCGCAGATTTTAGAGGAAAGTACAAATCCTGTTAGAGTGTTTGAGCTCTTAGAAATGATGAATAAAATATAATCATACAGTTAAAGAAATGACAAAACAGAATAAATTTTTTATAGCTGGAATCATTTTGCTGCATGGCGGTGCAGTTGGTAGAGAAAATGTCTTGCAGGAAGAAGATCCTGGGTTTAAAACCCGCTGGCGCCTTTCTGCATGGAGTCTGTATGTTCTCCCTGTGCACGTGTGGGACTCCAGCTTCCTCCCACAGACCAAAAACATGCATGAGGTTAATTAGTAACTCTAAATTGTCCCTAGATGTGAGTGTGTATAAATAGTTGTCCATTTATATGTGGCCTCGTGATGGACTGACAACTTGTCCAGGTGTAACCCCACCTCTCACCCCGTGACTGCTGGAGATAGACACCAGCTAGACAGTAAAAAACCAAGTGTCCTAATATTTATTTCTACTCGAAAATAGAGTAAAATTTACTCTACAGTCAGAATCAATTTTACAGTGTCAATTCTACTCTTTTTAGAGTAGAAATTAACAATGGGACTTCTGTTAACACCAAGATGGAGTTTCATTTAACTCTCTGTAGTTAAAATAGGTGTGGCTTGTTACTCCAGTTGACCAACAAT
Source organism: Pachypanchax playfairii (assembly GCA_006937955.1). Lineage (NCBI taxonomy): Eukaryota > Metazoa > Chordata > Actinopteri > Cyprinodontiformes > Aplocheilidae > Pachypanchax > Pachypanchax playfairii. The sequence continues at coordinate 2,141,125 of SSNP01000056.1, read as the reverse complement.
GTCATATGTGACTCAAGAGGGCCGCACACCCCCAGCCCGGGCATCAAAGGGCCTACAGGGGTTGCTGTGGACCTCCATCACAGGTGGGAGAGACAGACAAGAGCTCATCTCTAATACAGTTCTAGTCAACAATAGCATAAAGTACAGCCACAACATAAACACAACTCTTGTAGATTTGAGCAGGAATATATGGTTTGCTCTGTCAGGTTTGAGTCATGGTTACTAAAAGCTTTACAAGACCAACTGATTTTAATGATGTAGTAGGTGCAAAATATTGAATATAATGTTGAGCTGCATGTCAGGCTTTAGTTTCATTCTCATATGTATTTTTATAACATACAAGTTTACAAGTAAAACACCAATATTGTCTCCAAGTGCATTTTGGGTAAAACTCTGACTTGGTCAACAGGGTAGAGTTAAAATCTTGACTGAAGGGTGAGCAGAGTTTAACACTGACATTTAACTCTATAGTTTGAGCAGGTTTACTCCCAATATAGTTTTAAATACTCCATCTAGGTTAGAATAAGTTGACTCTGACATATTGGCACTCCATTTTTTACTGTGTACCAAGAACCTGAATCACACACCTATTCAATAAGGTCCAGTAAAACTCAACTGTTTTATAAACAACCCCCCCCCCCCACTGTCTCACTGTATCTTAATGTTTTTTGAGAAATGCAAAGACATTTGCATTGTTGTACAAATGCTTTAATTATGTAAATATTGCTGTTTCTTATGTTTGTTATTCTAACTTTGATTCATTCTTTGTGCAACTTCACCCAAGACCAGTTCCTTGTATTGTGCAATTGCTCACCAGCCACTCCCAAAACAGTCTCTGAGTAAACATTTACAATCACTCTGACTATTTTGACTGAAACTCTTCTTGAGAACGTTTTGAACGTGTTAAAAAAATCCAACGCACCTTCTAGGAAACGTTTCTTTAAATCCAGTTTGAGAGACACTTGCTCGACCACTTATCTCTACGTTCACTGTAACGGTTGTTTAGATTTGCCTCAAGGCAGAAGTTGTTCATTGCCAAGTTTCTGGTATTAAATCGCATTGATATCTCAAAACAAGAAGCGGGCCTGGGGTCCCCAAAACTGTCCTGAACACAACCAGAGCACAATCCTTAGGATAGATGGTTTAAAGATGGTTATATTTGTGTTGATGAGATGGATGATGTGTGATCACTCAGTGCTTCTACACTGCAGCATGGTGAAAAGCAGAAATGGATTTAAGTTGTTTAGCTGCAGGCAAAGCGGGTTATTCTGAACCAACATGATATCACGTGTCATACTACACTTTCAGGAATTTATTTAATAGGTCTCAACTGTGCTCTGCAGCTGGAACATGATCCTGATCATGATCCTCCAGGCACAACACAAAACCTCGGTGGAAGAAAGAAGAAGAACCGTGTGCAGCTGTGTTAACCTCGATCATCCGAACGTGTTTGGGACGAACTTGGCAGAAAGTTTGATCAATGGAGACAAAAAAATGCAAAGCGTGTGTGTGTTTGAATATTTTGAGACACAGAACTTACTGGAAGAGTTTCGATCTGCTGGTGTTAGAAGTAACAACAACAATCTTAAATCCACACCATTCTTTAAAACCTGAGACACATTCAGGATTTTAGATGTATTTATTTATTTATTTATTTGCTGATTGGAGTTTTTAAAAAAAGTGTTAGTTGACATGAAGAAACCAGGTCAGTCATTTCCTGCACTGCTGCTCTTTATCACTCTGAATCTCTCCTCGTCTCCAAATGCTTATTGTTCTGTAAATGAAAAACAAAACAACAACAACAAACCCCACAGCCAACAGCGAAATGAAATCATCTGTCAGTCCAGTAAAAATAGAACCCAAGTACTGATGATCTCTCTGTGTGGACCCGAGATCACTTTTCTTTGTCTTGATCCCTGAAGGCGTTAAAATCCATGCTGACATTTACACTCTCATTGATTTTGCACATTTTTTTTTATTAAGGTTGTCTTTACATATAGATTTAACATGAATTTGATCAGCTGGTGTCACAGCGACTTGTACAGAAAAGCTGCTTGACAGTCCTGTTCATGCCTTTTTTTTTTATTTGAGCTCTAAAATGCATCATAACTACTGAAGAAATCCATATTGGATGGAAGATGGATGAAAAGACAAGCAGTCACGTGTCGACCTTTCCCTCCAATCAGACAACATTTTGGACTGAGTGGCTTCCAGATGAGCTGCGCTTGTACGTGGCGTCCTCGGGTTCCAGGCTGCAGCCCTTGGCGGCAGGTGACTCTTTATGTGATGAAGCGATGATGGAGCAGTGGAAGCAGAAGGTGTAGAAGAAGGCCAGCAGGAGCAGGAAGCAGACGAAGCAGAAAAGGACGACGGTGACCACAATGTGTGCTTCCATGTGGCGGCTCTCCTGTGGGAGGGGGAGCGTGGTGGTGGCGAGGTGTGTGACGGTTGTGATGGACACTCGTGTGTTCACCGGGTTCAGGTGGTTGACTGCAGGCATGATGAAATGATGGTGGATCCAGAAAACTTTAGTTGCTTCTTTAAAAAGGAGGAAAAAGCATTTTCTGTTTTATCTCCAAAGGAAGGTGAAGAGGTTAAAATATTTTCAAATTAAAAGCATAAAACAATCAAAAAGTACAAGTTTCATTCAGGCAGCATCTTCCCATGCTGTACGTTTTAAAGCAGCAACTTCATTCTATTTAATATATTTTGTTCTTACCTGCAAAGATGTGAAGCAGTTTGCACGACTCAGAGTTTGTCTTTGATGAGCACAGCTTGGTAAAAACAACCGAAATGAAGGACAAGAGATGGAGGGAGGGTTGAAGTGAAGATGAGAGGTGACTGGGGGACCATGGATAACAGCGAGAGTTGCCACGGCAACACTTGCTGAAGGGCCACTGGGACGAGAGAGGCATCATCTTCTCACCTCAAGCTTGTCTTTTATATTGGAAAAACAGGAGAATGTATATTTGTTTAGTCTGTGAAAGTGGAATTAATTGGAAATGCGAATGAAACTAAAGCCACAGAATGTATTTAAAGTAAACAAGTTAAAAAATGTAAGTAATATTCAGATTATATTTAAGAGAGGTGCTGTGGAGAGATTAGAATTAATAATTCAAGTGAGACTTGAAAGTGGAGAAAGAGTCTGAATTAGGGATGTCAGGCGGAAGAATATTTTGGGGGTGTGGGGGTGTGGAGCAACAGTTTGAATGGAGGACAAACACCTGAGAGTACAGGTAGGTGTGGTGAAGGATGTTATAAACGGCTTCAAAAGTCAAAGTTAAATACAGATGAAGCTGCTGAAGAACACGAGTGAGATGGTTGAAGGACGGTGATGGTTCGTGCAGCAGAGGTTTGGACAGATTTCTGAGGGAAACCAAACGTTCCTGTCATCCAGAGTTCGGATCAGATTATTGGTGTTATCTGATGTGAGAGATGAATAAAAGTAATATGTTTTTTAGACTTAACTTTCATTAATTAAGGGCATTTAAATAGTTACCTGTGACATAAAGAGTATTACTTGTTTTCCAAATTAATTTACTTTAAATGATTCAAAACTTACCTTAACTAGCTCAATGCAGCTAAAACACTGGAGATGGTTGTGGACTTTAGGAAGAACTCACACCCCCTCCCATCCCCTTCACCCTTAGAGAGTCCCCAGTGGAGACAGTTGGGTCCTTCTGCTTTCTGGGTACCATAATCTCTCAGGATCTCAAGTGGGAGATGAACATCAGCTCTCTCATCAGAGGATGAACTTCTTGCAACAACTGAGGAACTTAAACATCCCAACATCGATGATGGTGCATTTCTACGGCTCCATCATCAAGTCCGTCATCACATCCTCCATCACCATGTGGTTCAGTGACACATCAGCCAAGGACAACGCCGACTGCAGCGTATCATCTGGTCTGCTGAGAAGGTGATTAGATACAATCTTCCTTGGGAGTAGTTTTGTTCTTGGTATTGGTGGGAGCATATGAATCAACCACCCGACCGTGCCCTGTTTCTTTACTTTATTCTTCCTTTTTTAACTAGAATTCTGCTAATTCTTTACCCTTGCTTCCTTCCCTCCAGGACCTGCAGGGTCCCGGCCCTGAGCTGCATGGTGCCCTAGGCGAAAAAGGATTTTGGCGCCCCCTACTGCCTAGAACAGAAACAACGTAACTCAATAACTGGATTACGTTGCAAAAATGTTTTATTCATACTAAAATGAACAGTAGAGTTGATATCTCTATTGTTCATTACTTATTTTGCTCTTTACATGAAATGAATGGTGTGTCCAACTGTTTGTGCGCCCCCTCCAGCAGAGGGCGCACTAGGCAATTGCCTAGTGTGCCTATGCCCAGAACCGGCCCTGAGGACTTGTATACGTCCAGGACTCTGAAGTCTGAAGGAAAGATTGTGGCTGATTCTTTTCATCCTGGACATAAAATCTTTCAGACTCTCCCCTCTGGAAGACGTTCTGGTCCATTAGGACCAGGACCGCCCACCACAGGAACAGGTTCTTCTTCTCTGCTACTGGCCTATTGAATAAGACCCAATAGAACTCTATACATGTCACATTCACATGCCCTCTCCACCCCCCCCCCCCATCATGGACTCACTTGCACCCTAAAGTTTATTAAGAAATGTACAGACACTTGGAATATTATTGCACAAATGGACATTGTTAGTTGTTTTTTATGTTTATATTTATTATCATTATTCCTACCTTGATTTATCGTCTGGACTTCTTAACCTACAAAACTTCACAAATACTACTTGGCAATAAAACTGATTCTGAATATAAAATTAAGAAAAAAGTGTGTAATAAATTGGAAGGTGAGGACTGGAAAATCTATGTTTTTTTTTGAGCCTATGAGATTAATCAGCAACAAACAACCACCTGTTTGTCGGAAAAGTGTCACTGCGCAGCTTTAATTCACAGCCTTTGTTCTGAGGTTGTAATTGGTTTGAACCCCCTTGAAATTTTTCTTCAAAAAGGTGCATGAGCTCTGAAATGTTTTTGGACTTCCTCCAAAATTTTTGTTGCCCCAGAAAGAACTCTATTATCCATTCAGTGTTCCACGGTTTTATCAAGCATTTACCAAGTAAACCAAAAGTTCTTTTCTTTTCCAGAACAAAATAGTAAATACGGACAAAAAGGAGAAAGTATTCATCTGCATAATTTAATGTGGAAGAGGACGTGAAATAAAAATCTGGCAGCTGATGTGAATTCTGAGAGCTTTCAGGTGGTTAATTGCAGCTTCAAACAATAGAAACAAAGGATCCATTACATCCAACTGCAGCCAAAATGCAGCCTGAATGGAGGACTTAGTAACAGCAAGGTCAGTCCAAAAAAGAGAAACATGTGAGGAATGATCACAGGGTTGTGCGTGTGTGTGTGTGTGGAGGGGGCCTTTAAATCCTGACAGCCGTCCCTCCCAGGAGAGATAACCCGGCGAAGAAAGAGCTCTGAAATCAATGATCTGAGCAATCATTTTGCAGATCTCGACTTTGAAACGAGGGGTTTTTCCCTCTGAATTGCTCACGCACTATTTGCATTTCAGCTGGAAGAACAAACAGCGTTCGCAGCTGGATGCAAGATGCGTCATGCGGTCAAATGTGTCTGTAAGAACTGACAGACAGACGCTGGTGCTGCTGCAAGACTGGCAGCCTGCGATGTAATAGTCCCTAAATTAACATAGAAAGCGTCTCAGACAAAAAAAAAAAAAAAAACTCCTGCTGAAAATTAGTCGCTGTCTCTCTCTGAGTAATTTCCTGCACTGCTTGCTCCGTTCTGCCATGTAAGTACGTAATAAACTGTCATTTTTTAAACAAATCTTGCCGTTCAGTCTGTCTCTTTAATAAATTGTTAAGTGCTTGTCAGATTAGCTTGTAACTGTTTCACTCAACAAAAACCTTTACGGTCACATTCACGTGGTTTCTGTATATCCCGAACTTTGACCTTTAATAGGATTAATGTCTTCCTGGTTTGTTTCTTTGTAATTAAGCTTTTACGGGTAATTTAATTGGATAAACCACAAAAACAAGGCTGGAATGGCTAATTATTTATTGTCAAAAACCTGGAAACACAAACATTACACACGTACCACATGGGATTATGTAACTGTAACTGCTGGGCTACACAATGTTTTTCCTTGAAAATAAAAAGAACCACAAACGTACTTCAGTTATTTAAGTTGAAACAATGTTTAACATATTCAGAATTCTTACGGAGGCTCGTTTAGATTAAAAATGACACAATGTAAAAACAACATATTCATTCAAACCTATGTGTCACAATCTTATAACCATCCGATGTCACGAAGCCGGTTTTTATTCAGTTCAGTGTTTTGTGTTTGGGTGGTGGGGGGGGGGTCACTTCTTCTTGTTTACGATGTTGTTGCAGATCCAGTTCATACCGTCCTGTTGGAGCAAGGCAGAGACAAATATATGAATTATTTTTCTAAATTCGGACCATCTGTAGAGTAATAGGGAATCGAACCTTCTACACTGCGACACTAGATCACGACCTACATTACAATCTCAACACATCTTGTTAGAACTTGTCAGACATGTTCTCCTACACGTTCTGTACAGCTTGTTCCACAGCGGTTCTACCAAGTTTGCTCATGAATGTACTACACGGACACAACACTCTTAGGGAGTAGTCATGTGCTACACGGGTCACATCATGCTAGCATGACGCCGCCTTGTGATGGTGTCGTAGCGTTGGCGTGAAGCCGACGAGGCCAGTCCTGCTTCTTGATGATGCTGATGCATGACCCCTCCTCATTGGTTAACCCCCCCCCACTCTACTCAGTGTGAACATTTCACACTCCATCACTCAGAGTCCATTGAATTCTAAAGTTGTGCCTTAAAGAGGCCCTTCCATTAAAAACATTTTTTGAGGTTTCTGTTGAATATTTTAGCTCCGCAGGTGTTCTTACCTTCATAGTGGGTGTGAAAACAGGTCAACAACTTCTCTTTCAGTTTTAATCTCTCAAACTATGCAGATGGCGATAAAATCCGAATTCTCCTGAGTCCGAACGGCCTGTATTTGTTTCGTCACAACTCCTTTGTTCGTTACTATTCGGCATCTCCCACAGTTGAAACCACGCCTAGCATGCTGCTGGCTAAAAGCTGTAGCATAAGACGTGGCAAACAGGAAGAGACGACGTCTGACGTTGCCATGCGCAGCGAGACAGGAAACAGTATACCTGGCTCTGATAGGCTAGTTCGTTAGCCAATCAGAGTCCAACAAATTCGAACAATGAATATGAACGAGCTGCTGACGAAGCAGCCTGACGGAATGAGCTGGAACCACCCGAATTTTAATGCAGACAGATTGAAAGGTCTGTTAATAAGTGTTTCCTGATGTTTTTTAGATAGAAAATGTTTCATATTACTGGTTAATTCTTAAGAAATACCCACAAAGTCCTGAAATTTGTATGAAATGGCCTCTTTAAGGAGTTGCCAAGACCCTGCAAAGAACATTATGGCTTTTTTTTACGTCTTCATTCTGTGTGAAGACCCGAGGAAACCAAAGACCCTCGATCCTTTCTCAACAGTTCAATTTGATTTTCTGTGTATTTTGCACAGCAGAAAGTTGCTGAAGGCCTTTTTGAGGCTAATGAGCCTGAAAGTGAAGGTAGCAAGCGAGTGTAGATTCAGACCTGAACTCCCTCCCCGGACACAGCTGAGCAGGCCTGAATCTGCCACTGGCGGTCCCGGTACGTGTGCAGGTTGAGTCCCTCTGCGATCTCGCTGGCCGGTGACGCCGTGGCCAGATCCTGTTTGTTAGCAAAGATGAGAACTGGAACGCCCTTTAAATTCTCCTCATCGATCAGCTCGGACAGCTCCTGCACAAACAACTACTGTTAGTTCTGCACAAAACACGGGAGAAGACGACGTGAGCCTCTGCAGATGTTTGACTTCAGATAGTTTAAAATTTATTTCTGTTATGAAAAAAAAAACAATTTACATTCATCAATTTAATGTTTTATTTCATGTGAGTTGATGAGATTCCCAGAACTTTTTCTCTCAGTTTTAACCTGATAACTTTCATAGATCTTTATTTTTTTGACACTTTGAGGACTGACAAGACTCCTGAATCCCAGAGTTGGACCAGCGTTGTGTCAACATGCAACAGACAACTCGGCCAAGAACCGCCGTTCAACTGGATTCTTAGGCTGTGTCTTTTAAGCAGTGTGTCACAAAAAAAAAAAAAAAAAAAA
>SSNP01000056.1:2076965-2125998 GCA_006937955.1 Pachypanchax playfairii | reverse complement strand
AAAAATATCAACATGTTAAGATTTTAAATCAAGTTTACTTACTCTCATAATTAACATTGAATTCTTTCGACATGCATGAGCCGCACGGCGTCTCCACACAGCACTGATAATTGCCCTTTTCACTTGAAAGCACTTTTTCCAGGTCGATCCAGGATTCTTTTTTATTGTTTTCATATTCTTTTTCATCCTTGAACCACATATAATTCAAACTTATATTAGGAATGTTGTGGGAACATGTCAGCTTGACGGCATCACCTTCCTGTATTTGGTCTTTAGAGCTGTTGACGTTTGCCTGAAAGACTAATAAAAGAAAAAGATGAGCATGTAGCAGGTTTCTGTTGTCAGATACAGTCAGAGGGACTTTTTTATGTCATCTGTTAACATTTCTGATGACAACAGTAAATATCTTTAAGAATAACAGCTGTCAGAATCAGGAAAATCGTTTAAACACACGCAGAGAGCTCGAAAATTTATCCCAAAATATCCCCCCGATCCCCCGTCACGTGTAAAGATCATATTTCTAATAAACAAATAAGAACATACTAACCATTTTTGCAGAGAGAGCTGTTTAAGAGTCTCACACAACAATCTACATGGAAAAACAGATAAAAAACACAGTTTACAGCACTTTTCTGATGAGTCTTGATTTTTTAACTGAACTCTGTTTTCCTTAGAAACACTCACCTTCTGTAATGTTACAGCCCTGACACTCATCAGCAGAAACAGAACACATGTTTGCTGAAATGAAAGGATAAAAAACACAAGAACATTTACAGACAAACTGCATCTACAAGAAAACTAAAAGAAGAAAGTAGCGTTAGGTTTGTTTTTACCTACGAGGAGGAGTCCAAACAGAAGATGCACCTCTGTTCTCACCAATATCTGACAATCAAGATTAAGTTGGAAGAAAGTTTTAAACGCTATGAAAATCATGCAGCTTTCATATCTACATCACCCTTAGAAACAATCTGTATGAATTATTAAATATAAATATATAGAAAACATTGAAAAATCTCAAATATCTTCGATTTACCTGCATTTTTTTCTCCACATGTGGACGCATGTGATGACCTCCTCTGTAATGTTTCACCTATTGGTCCATCCAACAGGAAAAAAGAGCTGATTATAAACACTGATAAAGATGCAAATGAATTCATTCCTGGAACTAGTCGACACAAATAGAACTACTGTGTATCTGTTCTGAGTTGAGAGTGACAACTGGCCTCCACAGCGCTGCTTCACTTTCACTAAGTTTAAGTCAATCAAAAACAATAAAAAGGTAATTAATAAAAGTTATTTAACAGCAAACATATCCGAAACCCTGTCAGTCTCATTTTTTAGGCAAAAGTTGAGCAACTTTCTAGTTGAAATGTTCATTTTTTTTTGTACATGTGACATAAATAAGTGGATGTAAAGCAGAAGCAGACATGCAAAGACAAAATACACAGAGAAAGAGGAGTACTGAAACATAACCTGCTATCAAAAAGCTGTGGTTTTCCATGCAAAGTACTCCTGCCTCCACAAAACACTGTTGAGTGAGACTAATGCTAAAGAGATCTTTGCTTAAAATGTGGCAGATTTTAGTCAAAATGACTGAATTTAATTTTAAAACTAGACAAAATTCAAGCAAGATCTTAATTCTCAGTAGTTTATTCAAATCGCAGCCACTAGAGGGCGGTGTTGATCATTTATCTTCTTCCTTTTGGGCTTCTTTGGAAGTCTGGACATGTTCTTTGTTTGCATTTTCATTGAATCAGTGAGCAAATTGGATAAAAATAATCTTGAGTTCATACTCAGGCCTGCAGAGACAACAAGCGATCGTACAGAAACAAATAATCTGGAGTTAGAATTCATGTTAACATGATGCCTTCTGCTGCTGGAGCCTCCGTCTGTTTACGTTTCCTGATGCTTCAACATGAAACAAACCTTCTAACATCTGACGAGTCATGCTACATCTGCAAAACCAGCTTAACATACTTCTTTTTAATAAATGAGCAACTAAAATTAAAGGGAAGCTCTAAAAAAAAAGGAACAGACTTTTTCGCAAAGCTATGAAAACACACACACACAGAATTGATCCTATTATTAATTTCTTGATAATCTTCCAGACTTTAGCCGAGAACTGTGAGTTATTCAAAACGTTGAAGTGCCAGAACATGTCAACCAACTGCTGTCAGTCGTGAACAAAGCTGATCTCCTCCATATGGGCCTCGACAAGTTTTAAATTAGCTTTACTTTTAATTAAATCTATTTTAGCTGCTTTCATTCTGCGTTTTATGCTCATTAGATTGATTAAAGAGTTTCTTGAGGAATTAATTTAGAGACAGTTTAATTCCTGGAAACAAAAAAAAAACAGAAACAAAACCGACACGTGTTATTTCTTGTGCTCGTTTTGCACATCTTTAATCGTTTATTGTTGTCCTGAGAGTCACTGCGGTGGTTTTGAGAAGCTTTGAGTTTCATTGTGATGCTTGGAGTTTTTCTTTGAAGTTATTTTTAGACTCTGTTTTGAGTCACTGTTACTAATCTTGTTACCTAAAACGACTCCCAGCCGGCTTTGACTGGTTCTAAGTGACATTTTGATTTAAATTATATTCTGTTTACGTCATTAAGTGTTCTTATAAATGACTTCATGTCTCTGTAAACTTATTTTTTTGTTTAAATCTGTTGCTGTTCATACTTAAAACTGTTACAGGTTGGTTTGAATGTGCTAAGTCACTTCTTAGACAATGTTGGGTTAATAAAAAGTTCTGTTTTCTGCTCTTTTCCCAAAAAAGTTACAGAATCATTTTGACGTGTCGGGTTGAGACATGAGCACGGAGCCTCACAGTTACGCCTCAGATTTTGCATGTTTTATCTGCCCATAAAAACCTAAATAAACAGACGCACTTTCAATACCAAACAACTAACCTATCTTATTTTGAAAGGATATTTTTGCTCCTGAAATTATTCCCATCTCAGTAAATCTGAGTAAAATTGTTGTGACTTGCAGGTAAATGTTTCTTGGAAGTGTTTTTAATTAAAGGAACAAGTCACACCTGCTCGTTTGCTTCATGTCAGAACTTTTTGGACACATGCTGGTGACACAGCAGTGCTGAATATTGTTTTTTTTCCCCCCTCTTAATTCCTTTTTTGTTTTTTTTTGACAAAAACACATGGTCGCTTTCAGCGCAGCATTTCACAGGCTCACTCGCCTGAGGAGATACGCAGCTCCCCAAAACCACGAGACATTGTTCTCCTTCCCATGCGGCATCACGAAGGACGGACAGGTCTGGCATCTACAAATGAACAAGAGCGTTTCTGAGTGTGTAAACTGTCTTGTTTTGCTGCAGCATGATGGACTTCCTGTGCATATTTGTAACACAGAGTGAGGCAGAACATTTCTGTTTTAGGAAGTTTTGAAATCTTGATCAAATTTGAATTTTCATGAATGTTTTTTTTTTTTTTAATGCAGGACATTTTCAGGGCAGGCCAATGAACCTTTGACACATGCAAAACCAAAAGGCCCAGCTGCTGCTGCTGCACTGCACTTCCAACATAAAACCCCCAGCGCGCTGCAGTAAGCAGGCTGTAGCACAATGAGTCTGTCTGAGTTCCCACATCAGAGAGTTTCTCAAGATCTAGGTTGACAACAGTTTGATCATAGTAACCAGACTTCCTCTTTTGTGGCTTGTTGCTATGGCAAGACTTCCCTTTCAAGCAGGAAGTGACAGGAAGACCCAAGTGATGCGTTTCAGAGTGTTTTTGTATGAGCTGTGTTCATGTAGTTAGGGTGGAGCACTCTGCTGCCGTGTTTGACAGTTTGAGCTTCATATTTTTTGAATCTGGTGTCTGGGTCGTCATGGCGAAGAACAGCAAAACTTTAAATATTCCTGTTGGCCACATGGTGAGTTTCCTCCACAGGTCTTTGGACTTGAAGCAGTTTTTTTTTGTCTCTGATGGTCTGTTCATGTACTTGTTTGTTTCTGTTGGGTTCAAGTTGCTGTCGTTTTGCATTTTACTGTTCTGGTGCTTTCGTTAGATGACATCTAGTTTGCAGTATCAAGAGGGCGGAGGAGCAGTTGTGTTGCCTGTCCTCACTCCTCTTCAGGGTCAGATCCAACCAGGCTACAGTTGGTTGCTACTGAAAACAGACCGAGTCTTCTGGAGCCAGAAGCAGAAACCGAGCCATGCCTGTTGTCCAATCTGTCAAGTGTAGGCTGATTTGGCTTGAATTCACTCGCTCTGAGGCCTGATGCACTTCCTGCGATGGTTAAAAAAAAAAAAGGTCAAGTCCATCTATAGATGGATTTTAATGAAACCACCAAGGTTTTTGATGTTCTGTGTGTGTAAATGTGTCTGTACCGAGCTGTGTGCTGCCGGATCATCATGGAGTCATTCATTTTAGGAAATATTTCTAAATTCAGTATTTGTTGTCTGGGTTGGCGCCACCAGCCCGTTACTGCCCAGCATGATGCCTGCGCCGTTAAACCCCCTCCAGCAACACGTCACGGGACTTCATGCCACATATTTAACACATAAGCAGCCAAAAACAATGAAATAATTTAACAGAAATATATTTTAATTTATAAAAACTTCAGAGATCTCCATGGAGGAGGTTCAGATGGGGGCGGGGTGCAGGGTGGCAGAACCTCTGAAGGCCCAAAACAGATAGACAGATCAAATGTTCCAGAGCGACTCAGATTTTAATATAATCTTAATTTCAGTGACCAGGGAGCTAAAGGAGCTGATTTCGGATCAGAATCTGACAGTCCCGGAGCGACTGAATGACAATAGATGAGAGTTTAGCGTTAATCCAGGGGAGAGTTGTTGTGCTGTTTGCTGTGAGAGACTTGAAGGGAATAAACAAGTCAAAACATAAGAATCAAGACGTGTGATCAAAAGCAAACGAGAAAAGATGAGACTTAGATTATAAACCAGATGGAAGAAACAAACGGCTGAACAGTCAGTGGACGACGAGCCAAGAAGAAGAAACTCAGATCAGACTAGTTCTTAACTGTCAGACAGAAAAGAGGAAGTTTGAAATGGTCGTGGTCTCGTATTCAGTCCTGCTGGACCTCAGCTGAAGCTACTATTTCACTTCTTTATTTATCCTTGGTGATGTTAATGTAAATTATATAAATTATATGATTTATTATAAGACATAATTTAATGATGTTGAGAGAAAACGGATGTAATTAATATATAAATTAGTGTTTTAGCACCTGATTAAAAATTAAGGAGAATGACGGTGTCCCTCTAGTTCCTAATCTGGTGCAGACAGGTTGTTGATTGAGAGAGGGAGTTACACCCTGGACAAGTGTCCAATCAGTCCGAAGGGTCACACATAGGGACACGAGCACCGTGACATGCATGTATTTAGCATGTAGGAGGAAAGATGTACAGAGAAAGGTCTTTGGTGGGATTCAAACCCATGACCCTCCTTACCACAAGGCAGCAGTACAACCCAACTACTCCACCCTGCAGCCCCAGAAACAGACATGAAAGTCATATTTTCTTAGTCTAAATGTGAGACACCATCAATGTCTCCAAGTCTATGAACAGAACATCCATCATAGTCGCTGGGCAGGTTTTGTTTCGTTGTAATATCCGGTATACACACACACACAAACACACACACACAACTGAGTAATTTGTATTACAGTATCTGTGTGTGAGTTCAGTGTGGGAGGAGGGAAGTCAGACAGAAGGGCACATTTCAGTGGGGCAAATAAGTATTTAGTCAGCCACCAATTGTGTAAGTTCTCCCACTTAAAAAGATCAGAGAGGCCTGTAATTTTCATCATAGGTATACCTCAACTATGAGAGACAAAATGAGGAAAAAAAATCCAGAAAATCACATTGTCTGATTTTTAAAGAATTTATTTGCAAATTATGGTGGAAAATAAGTATTTGGTCACCTACAAACAAGTAAGATTTCTGGCTTTCACAGACCTGTAACTTCTTTAAGAGGCTCCTCGGTCCTCCACTCGTTACCTGTATTAATGGCACCTGTGTGAACTCGTTATCAGTATAAAAGACACCTGTCCACAACCTCAAACAGTCACGCTCCAAACTCCACTATGGCCAAGACCAAAGAGCTGTCAAAGGACACCAGAAACAAAATTGTAGACCTTCACCAGGCTGGGAAGACTGAATCTGCAATAGGTAAGCAGCTTGGTGTGAAGAAATCAACTGTGGGAGCAATTATTAGAAAATGGAAGACATACAAGACCACTGATAATCTCCCTCGATCTGGGGCTCCACGCAAGATCTCACCCCGTGGGGTCAAAATGATCACAAGAACGGTGAGCAAAAATCCCAGAACCACACGGAGGGACCTAGTGAATGACCTGCAGAGAGCTGGGACCAAAGTAACAAAGGCTACCATCAGTAACACACTACGCCGCCAGGGACTCAAATCCTGCAGTGCCAGACGTGTCCCCCTGCTGAAGCCAGGACACGTCCAGGCCCGTCTGCGGTTTGCTAGAGAGCATTTGGATGATCCAGAAGAGGATTGGGAGAACATCATATGGTCAGATGAAACCAAAATAGAACTTTTTGGTAGAAACTCAACTTGTCGTGTTTGGAGGGGAAAGAATGCTGAGTTGGATCCAAAGAACACCATACCTACTGTAAAGCATGGGGGTGGAAACATCATGCTTTGGGGCTGTTTTTCTGCAAGGGGACCAGGACGACTGATCCGTGTAAAGGAAAGAATGAATGGGGCCATGTATCGTAAGATTTTGAGTGAAAACCTCCTTCCATCAGCAAGGGCATTGAAAATGAGACGTGGCTGGGTCTTTCAGCATGACAATGATCCCAAACACACCGCCCGGGCAACGAAGGAGTGGCTTCGTAAGAAGCATTTCAAGGTCCTGGAGTGGCCTAGCCAGTCTCCAGATCTCAACCCCATAGAAAATCTCTGGAGGGAGTTGAAAGTCCGTGTTGCCCAGCGTCAGCCCCAAAACATCACTGCTCTAGAGGAGATCTGCATGGAGGAATGGGCCAAAATACCAGCAACAGTGTGTGAAAACCTTGTGAAGACTTACAGAAAACGTTTGACCTCTGTCATTGCCAACAAAGGCTATATAACAAAGTATTGAGATTAACTTTTGTTATTGACCAAATACTTATTTTCCACCATAATTTGCAAATAAATTCTTTAAAAATCAGACAATGTGATTTTCTGGATTTTTTTTCCTCATTTTGTCTCTCATAGTTGAGGTATACCTATGATGAAAATTACAGGCCTCTCTGATCTTTTTAAGTGGGAGAACTTACACAATTGGTGGCTGACTAAATACTTTTTTGCCCCACTGTATTTAGCATGTAGGAGGAAAGCTGTACAGAGAAAGGTCTCAGGTGGGATTCAAACCCATGACCCTCCTCACCACAAGGCAGCAGTACAACCCAACTACTCCACCCTGCAGCCCCAGAAACAACAAACATGAAAGTTAGATTTTCTTAGTCTAAATGTGAGACACCATCAATGTCTCCAAGTCTATGAACAGAACATCCATCATAGTCGCTGGGCAGGTTTTGTCTCGTTGTAATATCCGGTATACACACACACACAAACACACACACACAACTGAGTAATTTGTATTACAGTATCTGTGTGTGAGTTCAGTGTGGGAGGAGGGAAGTCAGACAGAAGGGCACATTTGTTAAAAAAAAACCCAACTTCTTCCGTCCACGTTAAATTGAATTATTATAAAACTATTTAACTGAGCAGGATACTGTATGTGTGTGTGTGTGGGTTTGTATTTCTGACCTCCTGGGGACCCGTTTCCTGACTTTTACTATCTTTCTGGGGTCCGAGGGTTCTTGTGGGGACCGAAGCCTGGTCCCCATGGGGGGGGACTCCCCTTTTTAGGGTTAGGGGTTAGGTTTATAGGTATGGTGTGAATAGAGTTTTAGTTAGTCTTAGGGTTAGTTATAGATCAGTAATGGTTAAGGTTAGTAAAAGGGTTTGGGTTAGGTATAAATCTAGTTACTAAAATCAATGGAAGTCAATGGACGGTCCCCATAAGGATACCAAAACACACTGTTGTGTGTGTGTGTGTGTCTCAGACCACTTTATCTGGAGTTACATCTAGTCTATCTAAGCTCAGCTGTCTGCACAGGTTTAGTCAGCTACTGAGAATAAGTGGAAAAAAAAAAGAAAAACTTTTGCAAGATGTGAATTTCATGTACTCTGAAAGCTGAATGAGATCTGTTGTCATCAGTGTTGCAACCACTTCCTGTGAAAACAGCCTTGACTGATTGCACTACACTGTTACACAGCGTAGGGAACGACAGCGTGCAGCTGTTTGTTCACATTTCACTTCCTAAATGTATATATTCTATATGGGATACAAGGTGTAGTAGAAATGTTAAAACGTGTGGAAAATTAACTGAAGTTTGAGATTTTTAGTCGTCACTTCAAAAAGCCTCCTGACTTCTTTGCGTCTCTGTTCACAGAGCCAGGCCGTGTCAGATGGAGGTAAGAACGAGCAGCCAACACGCTCACAGCTAATCTTTGTTTTACATCTCATACAAGTCAGTGCATGAACTGATCTGATTCACTTTCCTTCTCGGTCTGCTCCTCTCAGTTCTGCTAACCGCGAGTCGATGTGATTGTGTTGCAGAGCTGAACATGAGCATGAGGGGCTGCGGAGGCAGCAGCACCAGCCTCCCAGGGACCCCGGGAGGAGACGCCGGCCCTGCTAACAGCGTGCTGAGCTGGGCCGTCTCGTTCGAGAAGCTGCTGGAAGACCCCGACGGGGTCGGTTACTTTACGGTGAGAAACGTGGCTTTGAAGTCACTCATTCACTGATGTTTACTGACACTGAGACACGTGTGCTCGTTCTGTTTGTCTGCAGGCCTTCTTGAAGTCAGAAGTGAGTGAAGAGAACATTTTATTTTGGCAGGCGTGTGAAAAGATCAGGAAGATTCCAGCCTCCTCTTTGGATGAGGTATGATCAGAGCCGGTTCTGGGCATAGGCAGATTAGGCAGTTGCCTAGGACCCCCTTTGCTGGAGGGGGTGCCAAATTCTCCTTTTTTTTTCTTTTTTTGGACAAACTGTTAGACACACCATTCATCTCATGTAAAGAGCAAAATAAGTAATAATTAAAAATCTATTATCTCTACTGTTTATTTTAGTATAAATAAGAATTTTTTGCAATGTAATCCAGTTATTGAGTTACGTTGTTTCTGTTCTGGACAGTAGGGGGCGCCAAAATCCCTTTTCGCCTAGGGCACCATGCAGCTCAGGGCCTGGGTATGATCAACTGTTTGCGCGTCCATCAGGGTCATGAGGAGGCCGGCGCCGCCTTCTGTCAATCTCTGCTCCTCTTATTCTCGTTGTCTGCTGCTGTAACGCTCCTCTCTTTTAGTAAACACGTACATTTTGAGGTTAAACCCTTTAAATTGAGTCATATTTTTCACGTTTTTAATGACTTCATTTCTTCTTCTCCTGATGAAATGACAGAATAATGACCTGATTAGTAGTTTGTGTGGATGTTCAGCTTTCTGTGATGTTTGACGCGATTGAAACAGGAAGTGCTCATAAAAGCTTCCCAAGAATAGACGGGCACTAAGTCAGCGAACAGCTTCACACACCATGAGGGAGTTTACAGATGATGGGATGGGAAGTGGGACGTCTGGTTGTCTCTCCTCAACCTGTCCCCCCATGACCCAACCTTTGACAAGCAGCAGAAAAATAATGGATGCAGGGGCGTGTCTTGAAAATCTTTATTAGGGGGGCAAGTAGGGGCACAGATTTCTAAAAAAGGGTGGCACATATAAATGGGCCTATAACCTAAAAGAAAAAAAAATCTAGTTTTTACAGAATTATAGACTATTATAATTTAAGTGGCCCCATAAATCAAAATGAAATATATATCAAAGCACAATGTCAATGGTACACAATCATAATCATTTTATTTGATTAATGTAAATGTATTGATTGAATTCGATTGTCTCAACTTGGGGTGGCCAGTCTAATTGGACGGGTGGCCCATGCCCCCCTGGGCCCCCTCTCCTCTGGACACACCCCTGAATGGATGGAGTTTAGTTCAGTCTAATTTCCATTAATGTTTTTTTCCCAGTTAAAATCAGCTGCACGTTCCATCTACAACACCTACCTGTCCAAGAGCGCTCCCTACTCCATAAACATCGACGACACAGCCAAGACCCAGGAGAAGGACCTGGAGCAGCCCAGTCCAGACATGTTTAACAAAGCTCAGACGCAGGTCTGCGTCAGCGCCTATTTTCCATCACACCATTAGTAACAATGATTTAAAGTTTATCTTCTTTCTTTCAGATTTTTAAGCTGATGAAGATGGACAGCTACAGGCGCTTCGTGCGCTCTCCTCTCTACCAGCGCTGCACACTGGCGAGTGTAGAGGGCAAACATCTGCCACAGCTGTCTGCAGCGCCTGCACAGACGGGATCCTGGGAGGACGTGGGTTCTCCAAACACCTCCAGTGATAAGAAGGTAGATGAACCGAAGGGCAGAGAAGCAAAACATCTGATTTCTGTTTGACTTTTTCCTGATAATGTTGTAAATTTGATCTCAAGCAGAACAAGAAGCCGGATTCGAAGAGCGCCTTGGAGAAACAGAGACAGAAGAGAGGATCCTGGGGAAGTACGACAGATATTTCACATGTCATTTCACACATGTCCAGATTTTCTCCCTCTGACTCATTTCATCTGTTCTTTATGTCGTTTGTTAATAAAGATGATTCAAACATCCCACGGCCCTCAAAGGAGGCTCATACGTCCACCAGCAGTTTGGAGCTTGGCTCCCTCTACAGGCAGATTGAGGTCAGTGCATGTGGTACAATAAACTAAACACATGTGGGTTTAGTGGACTGTTTCAGTTCTAATTGAAAATTTGTATTTCTCAAATTATACCACATTTGTAAGGAAATGCATTTTCCAAATTGTTTAAAATTATTAAGGCAGCTCATGAAAAGAGGAGAGTCGATTTGTTGTCTCTGGTTTTGTAGAACGGCCGGTTGAGTCCTCGTTTGCCCGACCACGGGGGTGGGAGTCGTTTGGGAGTGGAGGGGGGTTACTGCTGTGTCTACCTGCCAGATGGAAGCGCCTCTTTGGCCCCCACGCGCAATGGGCAACAAATTAAAGACATGCTGGCGAGTCTGTGTGAGAAGAGAGGCTTCCCGCTGAAAGATGTCGTCATTTATCTTCATGGAAAAGACAAGGTGTGAATGTCGACTGCAGCTTAAATGATACTGCAAAAAAAAGAAACCCTTTATCTGATCCACGTCTCCACTGCAGCCCCTGTCGCTGGACCAGGACTGCTCCGTGCTGAGAGATCAGCAGGTCTCACTCGAGTTCCGAGTCACATTTGCGTGAGTCACTTCCTTTTCTCTTTTCCTTGTGTTTTTTTTTTGTTTTTGCCACCACAGCAGGCGTTCACACTCACATCCCCGCTACAAGTTGTCAAACCACACAACATGAAAGGGAAATCCTGTAACGAGACACGTCAGCTGGCTGTCTCACCAACAATAGGTCCAAACTCAAGTCATTAGCTCTGATCACTTTGACTCTTATTCAGGGTTATTAATGACACGTTGTGCGTCACAGGCTGGAGATCGCCTTCGTTGGTAGGACAGTGGGGATCAAAGCGAAGTCCAGTAAGACTCTGCAGGACGCCCTCTCAGTGGTGATGCAGAAACACCAACTCAAACCTCAAGACGCCTTCGTCACAGTGGTGAGTGTGTGCGCGCATACGTATCAATGGGACCATAGTGTGTAACCTGTTAGTCAGTAAATGACTCGGCATGATTTCCTCTCATGTAAAGACCGAGTCAGACTGATGAGGTCCTGAAACCTGCGATTGGGTTGAATGAAACAAGTGTTTTCAGCAAACACGTCACATGATTCTGTTTCTCTAAGACAAACTCACGTGAACAATTTTTAACAGCAATGTCACATTTGAAATACGTTCAATTTCTCTGAATCTGCAGTCAGAAGTTTAGATACAGTCTGTGTTTACATGAAATTTGAAACTACATTAGAATTTCAAAAATGTTTTTTTTTTTTTTTTCCCTGTGACAGACTGAAAACAGAGAACAATGTCTGTTGTTCAAAAGTTGAGATTTCTTGTAACATTTCTGTTTTGAGTTTTTATTAAGAATCAGAGTTTGATTTTTGGATAATTCTTTGAGATGAGTTAGAAGAGACCAGAGAACTTTGTCAGTTTTTTGGGTAGAAACCAGATTTTTAACCTGTGATTCCTCATCAGACTCCAGGTGGTCTGATTGAGATTAACGTAACTTTTTGTGAAAGAGAAAAATAAATCGAATATTTTTGTAAAAAAAAAAAATCTTTATTGATAAATTCAGTGTATCTCTGTAGAAGAAAGCTTTCCTAAGGCATCACTGAGAAATCCTCTCCGTCTAGATACTTTCACCTGCGCTGCACATCAGTTACTACTCAACCATACAGGTGAGACAGGACCTTCAAATGCTGAAAGATGAGAAAAGCTTAACGTACTTCATATATGTAACGATGATCCAATCACAGGTCAGAATATGAGAAGCATATATCTTAAGTTTAGAAGAAATATGTTCAGAAAATTTGCCTGTATGACACAGAGTTAAAATAATTCCACATGTATTATCTGGTCATGTTAGGAAGCCTAAAGGACAAACCTGCCATCCCCAAAACAAAAAGCTGAGAAAGGTCGATTTTCGATCATTCTGTTTAAAATAAAAAAATTGGGATCAGTGTGGATCAGTTTTTTCCCCACACTTTTAAAATGGCAAATTAAAATTTGTTAAAGTTGTATTTTCAAAAACATTCTGCTGGAACGTTGAAGTTGAAACAAAACAAGCAGCCCCCTAGTGGCTGGCTCCAGTATACGTTTTAAGCCCCTCCCCCTTCTTGTACACAAGTGGGACATTTTCCTAAAAAGCAAATTAAAATTACACCAGACTAACAAACCACTGATTCTTATTATTGATCCACACATTTTATGTGCTACATTTATTTTTGCGGTTTATTTATAATTGAGTTATTTTTTGTATGAAAGAAGTTCTAATTGTGACAATAAGGGGGCGGGACTTTCAGCTCCACCTTTAGAGAAAAGGTTCCAAGAATAAAACATGGCTGCTACATAAACAGGATATTGTGGCTTCCCTTTTCAACAACGGAAGAAAGCTAAAACGTCTGGTCTAGATTTGAATACGTCTATAAATAATGTGAATATTTCTCCGACGTCACTTCATCTTTAAAGTTACAAATTCAAAACTCAGTTGTGCTTTTGTATGTAAACTTCTGATTAGATTTAGCCATTTTAATGTGTTCATGAAAATAATTAATATTTAATATCTAATTTATAATGTTCACCTTGTTTTCCAGCGGCTGGTAAAACCGAGATTTTGTTACTGTCTTTTTAAAGAACTGACCATTTTGTTTCAGGTTGGAAGTGACGAGTCCGTGACTTTGAGCAGCCCCGTGTACCGACTTGCCAACAAAACAATCCGACTGGACAAGAGTAAAGGTTAATATACTTGACCTTTTGGTTTAAGAGCCAGTTATTTGCTTTAATGTGAAGCAGGCAGAATGTTATTTACAACATTTCAGGCGATGCACACTGCAGCTCCCTGAGACACAGGATCAATCACAGGATGAAAACAAGGCCATGTAGCTAATGAGCAACTTAAATCAAAGTGGAATTAAATCAAAAAGGCAATCTCCTGCTCCCCATCAGCTGTGTGTGCTCTCTTAAGCTGCATGTCGGTGTATTTTTTCCATTTAATTGTTTCCTGATGGCTTTTAGAAAGCCTTTTATTCTCTGCAGCTTGAAGACGAGTTCTTTTCTTCATCCCGTTAACCTCTCTGGTTTCTATAAGTCTTCATGTTTTTCCTCTTGACTGATTTTTTTTTATTCACAGCCCCGCCCCCCGGTCTCTATATTGCTTTCTGTGGGTTTGAAACGTCTGATTAAATTTGGTTTGTTTAATGTCGTGTCATTTTCAGTTCACTCACCTCGTTTCTCAGCTGCTGAGAAACCAGAATCCACTTCACTTCAAATCGGAGCTCTGTGCTTCTTCAGCTCCCGTCTCTGCAAAGTAAATGTGCAGAAATTTACTGTACAGAGACTGATTTTTATTTTTCTTTGACTATAAATGCAGATCAGAACATCATTCCCAGGGGAACTGGTTCTACTCAGTCCACACAGGTGAGGCGGGATTATCAAACTTTAAATGTTTCTGAGATGATCAGACATATAAACGGTTTAATGGATTTTTTTTGTGGCTTTAATTAAAACAGTGGCACACCAATGTTTTGAGACTAGCTAACACACATGAATACCGTGTAGCACGAAGCTGCTTTAGTCCCTATACTTTATAACAACCCACCTCGTCAGATGTTTTACCATCAAATTCAAGTTTCCCTTCCAACGATCTTCTCTTCAGAACGTTCGACTCAGTGTGATTTTAAAAACCATGAAACTACAACATTTCATGCTGTGCAAGCTCACTAGTATAACACCAGGTTTAACAGGCCGGACTGTCCGACTTCTGATCACAGCAGAATCTCTGCAAAAAAACATCCAACTTGGACTCTCGTCCAAAAGGTAAATAAATAAAATAAACGAATAAAATAAATGAATAAATAAATAAATAAAAAAAATACACAAAATAATTAAACAAATAAAACACACACAAAAAAAAATGAAATAAACAAATATAAAAAATAAAATAATTAAATAAACAAATAAAATAAATAAAAAAATAAAATAAAATGTGTTGACGCTGCTGCTGAAGGACTCTGGCTTTAACAAGAGGAGAGGACGCGTCACCACCTGATTTGTGTCGTCGTCCTCGGTTGTCAGAGCTCTAAATCGTGTCATTTTTTTCCCCCACTGGCTCAAGCAGTGACTTAAAGAAGTCTGTGAGACAAACCAAACGAATGCGCTGATCCGTCTGAAGACTTTATAGACAACATTTTATAGATTTGCTCAAACGTGTTGATGCAGTTTTCTTAAATAAACTCATGACATTTTATACATCATGAGGAGAATTAGAGTTTGTATCTTTTAGAACCAGCTGGTTTGGACGTCCTGTGATCTCTCAAGGTTTTTGGAGTTCTTAATCAGTAAAGTTTAGTCGATGCATCTTGATATTTACGTAGATTTTTTTTAAAACTGTTCATCTGTAGAACTTCTGAACCTCCATATACACAAAAATGGTAGTTTTCAATGTATTTTTTGCTCTGGCAAGTGAATGTCTCGTTGTGACTGATCAGATTTTAAATCATTGTTGAATTTGTTTTTTTTTTTAATTATGTCTAACTCTATAATCTGTTTGTGACCCAGGTGGGAGCCCTTAGTTCAGGTCTAGAATCTCGACTGTCTCTGCAGACAGACAGAACCAGGACGCAGCACAGACCCAGAAAGACCCGAGAAATGGACGGTAGGACACCTCATCCGTTTGTTGGAGTTCTGGTTTAAACTGGAACATCCTTAAGAACCAAAAAGATCCACAGATCTTGATCTTGAATGGTGAACAAATACCACCACCAGTAGATGGAAATACCTGACCTGTTTTTCTTCACGTGTCGATCTGCATCAGGGTTCCTGGACATGCTGACGAAGGCTCAGTGCTGCAGGGTCGACGACCAGCGAGGCCTCCTGACCAAAGAACAGCTGGAGGTCCCTTCGTTTCTGCAGCTGCCCTCAGAGCAGGGACAGGACTCAAACAATCCCAGTACAAATAACCCCCCCAACACGGACTCTAAAACAGAACCCGAGGACAAAAAATTACCTCCAGATTCACCGAGAGGGTCAGAGGGAACCCCAAACCAAGCTGAACCCGAAGACTTGAGGGAAACAACGGTTTGATGGACGTTTGGATAAAATCCTCACGTCTCGAGACATTTAATGTTCATTTTTGAAAGTATGGGTCGAGAAGCACTTTATTTGTGAAAGAATAAGCTTAGAGACATTAAAAATAAAGTGTCTTCAAAAAGAGAAGAAGTAAAAGTTGATGGCAAACATTTCTATAGTGTCATTTTAAAACACTAAAGCCAAAAAAAAATGTTTGCTCGAACTATTGAACTCATCCTATTTTAAAATGTTACCCTGAATCCACTTCCTGTGGATCAATGTCGGTTGTGTGAATTTCTAACAGTTTCCTTCTTATTTTGACTCTAACCTTCAGGAAAAGCAGCGACCCAGTTTTTAAAACGGGTTTTGCATGTTTTTATTGCAAATGTTTTATGTGTGCACTTGTTGTTTTTGTGTTAATATTTGTATGCAGCACTTAACGTGCATTTTTTATGTGATTAAATTTGTAAAAACTTTTGGTTTCCTTCACCACCGACTTCCTCTCAGGGACCTTTTTAATAGCAGCGATGTTACAGGTTTTTTATTCTTCTATGCGTAATCAGTGTGTCCAAAAATAAAAACTCCTGCACAGTAAAACAAGACTGATCTGTCTTAACTGTATAATTGTCTTGATAAAGAAAAACTGCATCCGAGATGCTTTAATGTGATGAAAACCTTTCGAGCGCTGTGATTGGTCCATTAGACGAGCCTGTTAAATGCTCAGTGCTGGAAGGTGAATTCCAGGATAATTCTCTTTATCTAATGTTTTTTTATTATATAGGTTACTAAACCTATTAGATGAGTCATGAGCTCACTGCTGTGGATGATGTCAGCAGGGTTTGTGTATGCGTCAACGTGTGGTTCACCTGCATCACTTTTATCACCCTGATTGCAGAAGAAGTGATAAAGTGTTATAATAAATAGTTATATTAATGTGGTACGTTTCATACCTGTTTTTCCTCAAAGCTTCCAAATGCTGATGAGTGCAGAGCAGTGAGTGGCACACCTGGTGTGTGTGTGTGTGTCCATTCATGCGTGTGTGGTGCGTTGGCGGTGCTATGAATGGGCAGAGAAGGGTGTTCTCTCACAGGCATCGTCACAGCAGTGAAATGAGGAGCGCCATCTACTCCGCTGCACATCCGCCGTGCTGAGAGAAGACGAGGAAGAGGAGGTGAGTGTGTGTGTTCAGTCTGTGTTTGTCTCAGTCTCTCCTCTCATTCATTTTCCAGTGTTGTCCTTGTTGTGAGCTTATCTTCGTCCCCCCCCCCCTCCAGCTGTTCCCAGTCCTGCGGACCGAAGCTCCCAGAGTCCTGCAGTGGAATTCATGAACGCTGTAATATCATGTGTCGTATTCTGCTCGGCATGAAGGACAGAATCTGCCTTTGTTACAGAAAGTGAACGTGATCGGGCATTTGTGTTATCAGGTGATGCGCTCACGGCTCAGCTGTGAGTCAGACAAGGAGCAGCTGCAAGAAGACTTACTGAATTAATCCTGTGGAGAGGAGGAGGGGGGTGTCAAGGTGTGAATAACACACCTGAACGTGATGAAATGGACATCAGTCACAGCACATACCTCTTGTCCTCTCTTATCATAAGGACTATTGTCCATGTGCTGAAGATCTTTATAACTTTAGAGAGCTGAAGTCAGCCAGTGAGGAAACTGTTTCATCTTTGCTAAAATGATGAAACATGGTTCAGTTGGAAGAGTTTGTTCATCATGTTGTCCCTGTTATGCATGCTGAGAGGACGAGGACACTCCAAAGACTTCAACTGACATGTTACCATGTTTATGTCTTTGTAGAGGACAACGTGTGCTGCGATTAGCTCGTTCATAAGTATCCATCAGTAAAAAAAAGGTGTTTCTCGTGGCTGCTGGGCTTTTCTCCAATCGCCACAAAGAGCCTCTCCTGACCTCAATCTGACCTCTGTCCCTCTTTGTTTTACACACAATGGAGGGACTCCTCATTGAGACAGAGCCAACCATTCTTATGTAGGTCATTTCCCTCGGTGAGGTGGTCTGATGGAGCACTCAGGCCCTTACTGAATGCCTGGCCAGCCATCAGAGCTGAAATGATTCTCCTCAGTCCCTGAAAAGGCTGAAATGCACATTTAGACTGAGTGCACAGCAGCTTGTTGTGTTACCTCTGGGTGTGCTAACCCAACCTCAAGTAAATAGGCTAAAAACACTTCACTGACTCGGTTGTGTTTTTTTTTTCTTCCTTTTTTTGGGAGCAAAAAAGGTTGAATATCATATAAATTCCACTCCAGGAAGGACTTTGTTCTCTACAAGCATCAGATGGTTCTGCTGTGACCGCTGACGTCAGGCTGCTCAGTGGGCGGGGGAACTCCTGTCTATCAGCTGCTTTATGATCTCTGGGCTGACAGCTGAGCTTTCTGCAGAGCAGCAGGGTGGTGCGCAATTTCAGGACAGTCAAATCAAATTTATTTAAGTTTTTTTTAAAGCTTTTAATATTGCATATGTTCTACTGCTGTCAGGCAGAACTTTGAAAGATTTTACTACATAAAAGCATGTAGAGGAAGAAATGTGTCACAAACACATATAGTGGACTGCCAGGACAGCAATGCGCCCCCTTGTGCTGGCGACGAGGCATAGCAACTACTGTATATTCAATGCTAACATTACGCAAACACAAAAATCCATCTAAAAATTACATTTGTTGCTAACAAAAACATTGTTAGTGAACACATGTATAGTGGAAAATACAAATAAAATAAAACAGGGACCAAACTTCCTGTTTAAATTCAAGTGTTAGTTTTACAGCACGTTTAGCTGCAACAGGAAATAAAAAATAGCCAATAAAAACTCCCATGAGCCATTGCTCCAAAATAAAACTGGGGATTTAGTAATTTTCACTGCGTAATAATGTGTAGATATTTATAATAGCGAAGGTGTTATGTTGTTTCAGTGTTGATGTTTTAAAAGGCTGTAGCTTAAAACATCCGCCGCCACATTTATTATACATTCTGATGCAATAATGATAGGATGCATTTGCAGAAAGTAAAAATGGTTCATGTGTGTTGAAATTTGAGGTGAAAGTTGTTAGTAAAAAAAAAAAGTACTATAGTATTATACTGATCTGTAGGAGCTCTATTTCCTTTAAGCTGAAAGGTTTGAAGGTTTTATCACCTGATATTGTTCCATTCCAGGTGAATCTTTACGCTAAAGTCAGTTTTTCCTTGAAATAACTTTAAAAAGAACCCTCATGTTTTCCTACATCTTGTTTCTGATACTTTTTGTCACGTCCCGTTAATGTTCACAGCCGATAGAAGCACACCTGGACATAATGCTGATGGCAAAAGCTTCGGAGATAAACTAATTGATTTAAATGTTTAAGTTAACTAACAGTGTTTATGATGAGCAGCATTGCTAAATCACATCTTCCAAATCTAAATCTATACCTGATATTAAAATGACATACAGATGTGTGGATTTAGGAGATTTTGTTGTGTTTTTTTTATTTATTTTTTAAAAATCACATTCATTCTTTTGGAAAAGAACTCAAACCCCGAGGTGTTTGGTCCCCGGCCACAAAGGCTCCTGACTCCAGCTGTGTCTCTCTGGCTGTGACTGTTGTCTTTTATTCACGGTGGTCTTCAGTTTCTCTGGGAATCCATGTTTGTCCTGCATTCGTGTGCATGACTGCACATTCTGAGCTCTAACCCCCTTCACAAAACCTCTTCTCGCTCATCCCCCATTTCCATGTATCCTTAAAACAATTTCATCTGTAATTGTGAATCTTGAATCATTTTCGGTTTTGTCAACTTGGACAAAGTTTTAAAACAATTTTTCTGTCAGAAATCAAAGATTTTATTGGCCCTTCATGTAAAAGAAAATGATTATACATGAAGAGATTCTTTCAGCCAATCAGGACAGACTTCCTTCCTCCCAGACGTGGTTCCCAGATGTTGCAGCATCAGGACGAGCCGAGCTGCAGAGCCTCTTGGCTGCAGCTGTTTATTCTCCTGCAGTCTGAACGTCATCTCTCACAGGAGGTGTTAGCAAGGTCTGATGGGAGTTCTAACGAACAGGATTCAAAGATATTGTTTAAACGGAATTACAAATAAAAAAAAAAAACAGTTTGATTAAGGTATAATAATATAAAGAGGGGTGTTAGTTTGTAGCGTCTATGATCTTTTAATCTATAAATTAGATTCCAAAAGTGACCAAGTCAAATATTTAAACCAGCAACTGCTTCAGTGGATCACTGAGTCAGAGACGCCACCTTGTGTCAAGAAACTAGAACTGCACATTGTTTGGTTTCTTGCAGCTGCTGGAAATAAAACACATTGTTTCTTCTTCTTCTTTTCACAGTTACAGGAAAAAGGACAGAGTGACCAGCATCAAGTCTCACCTGAGGGAAAATCTGAGTCAGTCATGGAGCAGAAGACAAACGAGGTGCAGGAAAGTCTCACTTTGTAAACGTTTGGCTGGTCCAGACTCGATCTAAAATCAGTGATCCTGTCTCTGTTTCTAGTGTCCCAGCACCACGTCTCCTCAGAAGCATATGAAGAGCAGATCTAAATCCACTGAGGAGATGCAGCAGTCGAAGAAGGTGAGCAACTGAGATTCTGCCTCGTTATTTCGCCTCCTTCCATTCGCAGCTCAGATCTCCTCTGACTGTACTGATTCTTCTGACAGGCCTTTTCATCACAGAAATCCCTGCCAGGCAGGCCAGAGCTGGACAAACTGAAGGTAATCCTGCACTTTTATTCTCCTCAGCACCGTATCTGTGTCCAAACCATCAAATTCATGACATGAATTGGATTTCTTTGTGCTGCAGGAGTGTCCGGATGGCTCCGATACTCCCTCGTCTTCCACCGAAGAGTTAAAGTAATCAAACCAACATGTATAACCTGAAATGTAAATATATCCATGAGGAAATATGCTAAACATCTTAGAGGAAAAGAAGACAAGAAAAAAACAAAAAACAACAACACATAAAACAAACAATCTCCCTGTAAACAAAAGTGATGAAACTGTGTCACATCGTGCTGTTAAGTGTTTTCCATCCATCCATGTAGTGATAATAAAATCATGTTGAATAAAATTTACATGTGACTGAACTGTAAAGCTTGATGATGATTAAACAGACTCGAGTTCATTTTCAAAATAAATTGTCTTATTACGGATATTTTAGTTTGTAACAATGTGTCTGAAGCAGTCTGTGATGCTGTGATCGCCTCACAGGGTGTAAACAGAAAATCCACAGATTTAGTTCTAAATCTATCATCAGGGTCACGTGGAGCAGGAACCTCAGTACATAAAGTTATATGTACATAGGGGAAACATGTATCAGGTATGAAGAGGGGGAACTAGTTTTAACTGGACTGGATCAACGAGGGGGGGGGGGAGAGAACAGACCAACAGCGGCCGAAACCCAGCAGATGGTCGTGTCTACTGATGGTTGACTGACAAGTGTGTGGAGAGGAAGGACGATGACATCACCACCTCGGTTGTGTTTATCCTCATGCTCACAGGTGGCAGCATCTTCTCCGTGACTCTCACATGTGGAGGGGGGTGTTGAATGCAATATGGAGATTCCTGGAGCTGCACCATCGCCGTGTGTGTGTTTCTGAACATCAGAGAGATTTTCTCTTCCTGGTTCTTAAGGAAGCTGGCGAGGTTATCAAGTTCTGCTCCTCTGGGCTTGTGGATGCTGGTCTGGGGTCAGCAGGTTTTGCAGATCAGGTTGAGAGCTTTGCTGATATGGCAAAACGCAAGCTGGAATAATTATTAATAATTAGCCTGCCTTGTTACACAGACCAACAGTGTTCTCTCTCATGATGAGCTGGACATCTGTGGGTGGCTGAGCATGTAGGTAAATGTGTGTGTGTGTGTGTGTGTGTGTGTGTGTGTGTAAAGATGCCCTCAGATAATCTCCCTGACGTTCATGTTCACATTAAGTTGGAACATCAGTGTTGTTGAATCAAGCCGAGCAGATCCAACATCACATGTTTCAAATACATCAACTGTTTTTATCCGAGTTGAAATGTTTACGATTTAAAACAGCCACGTTGGAGAACGTGAGCCGGCTGCAGCTACAGAGTCCAAACGAACCTCAACACCTACCACTAGATGTCAGATTCCTCTCACTCAGATCAAACACACGCTGAAAAGGAGGATACGTGGATTCACACCGGCTGCTTCATCATATGGATCTGGTTTTTAAACAAATATCAGCATCAATCATTAGCAAAATCAAAAGGCCTTTCCAGCTGATGCACCATTAACTTATGTGTCACTGATTAACAATCACTAGTTAATCGCAGCGTGATTGAGGCCTTTTTTTTATGCCCAACTTCAGACCAGAAAGCTTATTTAAAGATGTTTGATGCGTAACTTTACAGGGTGTCTTTCACTGAACAAGGTAGGAGGCTATAATTCATATGTCCAAATCAAATATTTGTGCTAAAGTATTGCAACTTTCTCAAAAAACAAACTGATTTGCTGTGAAGATAAATATGTCTGCAGAGTTTATTGTTGTTCATTAGATGTGAATTTAAAATCTCGGGAAAAAAAAAAAAAAAAAAGTAAAAATTTCCATACAATTTTGCAGATTCCAAAAACTTTTACAGGTTGTATCAGTTTAGTTTAAAATAAACTTCTTTGCTCCTGCTGGTTTTTTATTATTTATATTTATTTTTACGTCTAAGTCACTCAAACGCGTTTGACAATTATTTTCAAAAGAAAAACCCAGAAAAGTCAGTTTAACTCATCCATTTTACATGAAACAAATAAACAGTATGTTGAACAGACCAGCATTTTTTTGAGAAAAAAAAATTACAAGGAAATCAGCTGTTTGATCTCACTTTAATAATTCTACCCGTCATATGTTAAAATTAATTGTAACAGTTTTTCTCTTTCAAACTAAATTGAATTAGCACTTTGTAATGAAGATAAAAAAAAAACAAAAAAATAAAAAAAAGAGAAGAAACGGCACCAGACTGATGATCACAGCCGAACAGATGAGCGTGGGATCACATGGTTTAGGGATAACTTTCATTTTGCATAAATCGACCCAAAAGAAAAAGAAAAAAAAAAAAAGCTGGGATGCGTACAGGATTATTACACATGTATACATGCACGCTAGCTGTGAGAGGATGCTGCACACAATGCTAACGATGCAGCGACTGTAATTACTGTGATTTCAGCTGCTGTAATTACTTCCATCCTCTTTGCTTTTAAGGGACACATTAGTATTCCCTCTTCCATTGACGTCTCCGACGCACGGCGGAGTGGGTGACGTGGAAAAGCAGACGCTTTAGAGGGAGAAGGAGAAAACCTTTGAATGGAGTTGCACCTCTCTCTTTGATGAAGGAGTTGACTCTCTGCTGCAGGAAATAGAGAAGACTGATGTTTTCTCACTGATTCTGACTCCCCCCTTTCATTTGCAGGGAGGTGAGGTGTGCAATCTGACCTCAAATCAAAGATAACTGCCACTTACAAACAGCATCGGCGGCTTTTCTCTCCCTTTCAATTGCTTGTATGTCAGAGTCTTAGTGAGATATGGGTTCATACACAGACATGTTGGCTTCTACTGGCTTCTTTACTGCTGCAGGTGGCTGATAAACACATTCACAGTCATCTGTTACCTCTAGTGGTGTCATCCTGCAATTTTAATTACTTGCACATCTCCACACAGCACTCGAAGCACCATATGTCCTCTTGCTTTTCAGCTGTGGCGTCCTCTGGACTTTGCACAGGGCTCAGTTATGTCTGACTTTCAGATTTCTGTGTTTTATGAAATGCACCTGAATGTGGACCTCTTTCTTATCAAGGCTGAAGATGCACGCTGCTCAGATCCCCTCCGTCCCTCCAGAGGAGGACAGGGAGTCCGGCATCGGGTCCACCCTTGACCTCACGAGGGGCTTTGTGGGAAACGGCCAACACATCTCTGCCTCGCCGTTGCAGAAAAAAGTAGACGGCCCCCCCAGAGAGAGAGGTACAAGACTGGCATCAAGCAGAGAGTCGCGCTTTCATGACTCAGTTTGATTTCTTTGAAAAGGAAAATTACAATAGCAGAAGCGAAGCCATGTGCCTGTTAGACAACATTCTCAAAAGAAACACTGCGGGCTGATGGGACCTTCAGGTCCCACCGTTACTCAGCGGTGTTTGGCTGCATGTGGGGAACGTAGCATCATGTCTTTGTTCTCTGCATCTGACAGTTAAATAAGGACGTCTTTCATGTCCAGGAAGCAGATACCCCAAAATAAAACTGATCCAGCACTTTGAAATAAATCAGATTTTGTGTTATTTTTACTCGTTTTGTGTTGTGCAGTTAATGCAAGTCCAATCCTCTCACTGGGTTTTTGTTTTGAACAGATAGCTCCTCAGCAGTGGGCCCAGAAAACATCAAGCAGCTCCTCATCAGTCTATCAAAGATCCCTCTTCTTTTCATCCTCCTCTTCCTCTTTATTTGCTCTTTGGACACTCTGAGCTCTGCCTTCCAGTTAGCGGGGGGTAAGTATGACCGTCTGCCTCCTCAGCGGGTTAATTGTCACTTCTTCTGTTGATGTTTGACAAAACAGTGAGTCAGCGAGGAACAGCTAACCTGTCCTGCTGGATCTGGTCACCCCCTGTAGGATTTAGTTCATCATGCTCCAGGCACCCTCATCATCTCTGAATATGTCGTTTTTATGTATCTGTTTAATGTTTGTACATATCACACCAGGTAAAGTGGCGGGGGACATCTTCCAGGACAACGCGGTGCTGTCTAACCCCGTGGCAGGGCTGGTGGTGGGCATCCTGGTTACTGTGCTGGTTCAGAGCTCATCAACCTCCACCTCCATCGTTGTCAGCCTGGTGGCCTCCGGATGTGAGTAGGATGTGTAGATGTACAAATACCAGCATATGTATTAATTTATACGTAAAAGAACAAAAACAATTTAAACTGACATTTTGTTCTTTGTGTTTGCTACTTCATATGCAGCTCTGCAGGCTATTATTTTGCATGTGTAGATATTTTAATAAACAGAATAATAACAACAAGAACAGAACATCAAACTCCCATGGTGCATTGCTGACAGGATTAAATTGTCTAGACTCTGATTCTATAACCCAGACAACATTCACTATCGAAGATGATGCACATGATCTCCTTTCAATTACCTGCTAATAAGTTACAAATTTAACAAATATAGCAAAAAAAATTACGACTATTGTCAAAATTATTTGTATTAAGACAGAAAAATAGACATGTGTCCAACGGTAGAGCATAAAACAGATGCAGAGCCAATGTGGCAGCACAAATAAAGGAGATGCCTGATAGTTATGCTAATTTTTTCCTCGCAAACAGTCTGAGGGTAAAAATCACCATCTCATATTACCTGCTCTTACGTTATTATCTTTTTATGCATTAGGGAATTTTTATGTGCCTTTTTTTTTTTTTTAATTTTCAAATAGCAAAATATTTGAAAATGTTGGAATAAAAACCTTCACATAAAACATGGACAGTACTGAATTAATAAGGACTCTTGTGCTCATTTGCGCAGGTTTTTACCAAGATGTGAACGTGTCGGTGTTACAAGGGAATCTCAAAACCAACCATGCAAAAAAAAAAAAAACTTCACCTAGACACGAGCTTTATGTCCAAAGATAAACAAAATCTTCCGACTATAATTTTTAGTAACTCACTCTAACAATTGGTGTGAAAACAAGACTTTTAAAGAGGCCATTTCACACAAATTTTATGATTTTGTTGTTATTTCTTAAGTATTAACCTGAAATATGAAACATTTTATATCTAAAAAAAACGTCAGGAAACACTGATTAACAGACCTTTCAGTCTACGTCAAGATTCGTCAGGCTTCGGGCTGCAACTCATTAATATTCATTATTCGAATTTGCTGGACTCAGATTGGCTAACAAACTACATGAGAGCAAGATATACTGCTTTGTGCCCCGCTGCGCATGGCAATGTCAGATGTAGTCTCTTCTGGTTTGATTCGTCTTATGGTGCGTTCACACCAGCTGCTTTGTCAACGTTAACGCCTGACCGTTAAAAAGAGCGCGTAGGCGGGGCTTCCTTTGTTATTGGATGTTCTGAGCTATGGCGGATCATATAGAGAGAGTGGCTTGGCTTTATTTACTCCGTTTGAAGATACACCCCATTCTTCAGATGCATTTTGAGTTTGAGGAGTTAAACCATTTGCTCCAGGAGCTACATATGGATGAGGTTCACCTCCAGCGCTACTTCCGTCTGTCCCGCGCCCTGTTTGAAGACTTCCTGCTTCATTCAGGTACATCACTATGGTGAGACGCTATGATTGGTTGACATGCCACGTTGCTCGCGTTTCAAGCGTCAATGTCTGAAAAGCTTGAAAAGTTGACGCTACTAACGCTCACAAAGAGACGCAGAGACGCTGGTCTGACAGACTCCACCATAGACTTTACATGTAAACTTGATGCTTCTGATGTTGACGGTTGGGCCGGTGTGAACGCACCATTATGTTACAGCTTTTAGCCAACAGCATGCTAGGCTTGGTTTCAACTGCAGGAGCTGCCCAATACTAACAAACAAAGGAGTTGTAACGAAACAGATACAGGCCGTTCGGACTTGGGTGTTATCACCACCTCTGTAGTTTGAGAGATTAAAACTAAAAGAGAAGTTGTTGACCTGTTTTCACACCCACTATGAAGGTAAGAACACCTGTGGAGCTAAAATATTCAACAGAAACTTCAGAAAAAATGTTTTTAATGGAATGGAGTCTTTAAAAGTTACACATTTGCTCAGATCTACTTTTAGCTGTGGATTGATACACTTTTTCTCTCTCCGTACCCCTCAATCTAGTTTGTCACTTCAGCTCTTCCACGTTTAGTCTCTGAAACAAATGAGATCAGCTTACAGGAGCGATCGCTGCATTTCAAAAATGCCTTTTTTTTAAAGAGCAGGGATAAAGACTGCTGCTAATTATCAAATAGAGAGGAAAGTAAGGACGTTTGTCTTCATAATGCGTGTCCTCCATGTCATCATCATTAAAGATGCACTCCACATTAACCCCTCCCGTAAAGCTGCCTCCTCTCGCTCGAAAATTACAATCACATCACATCTCTATTAAAACCTGTGTTGCATTCAAAATGCGGCGGGTCATGCATAGTAATTACGTGTGAGATACGTTTCCACTTACAATGAGCTCAGACATACGAATGTGAAGTGCGAAAACGACCTTGTTCACTTTGGTTTCACCTCACAGTGTTGGAAGTGAAGTCGGCTGTTCCAGTAATCATGGGCTCCAATATTGGGACTTCTGTCACGAACACCATAGTGGCAATGATGCAAGCCGCAGAGAGAAACAACTTTCAACGGTGAGCGAGCAAATATGTCAAGGTAAAATCCGTATCCAGAAGGAAAAAAATAAACAAAAAATACACAAAACACTGGCAGCTGTCTTTTAGACTTAATTTCAGTGTGATTTCTAAAATGCGACAACAATGGCATCAATCCATGTCAATTCATACCAGCTAATATCTGCCAGGAAAAGATAATGTGCTGGACAGATGGTGTTATTTTATCTATTTACAATAAAAAATTTATGAAAAAAAAAATAGTCACAACAGAAAAGCTCACTTGATCAGCTAGAAAACACAAGCTCAGAAAATCCGATTAACAAGCAATTACTGAAAGTGGAGCATGATGCTGAGGGACCATGGCAAGCTCAGTTAATTATTGCGACCAACCACAGGGCCTTTGCTGGAGCGACAATCCACGACTGCTTCAACTGGCTGTCGGTCCTGGTTCTGTTACCTCTGGAGGTGGTGAGCGGAGTATCGACCCGGCTGTCCCACCTGCTGGTCACTATATTAAGTCTACAGCCTGGAGAGGAAGCACCCGAGCTACTAAAGGTCATCACTGATCCGCTCACAAAGCTCATCGTACAGGTAAATCCATCAGCTTTTCATGTTGACCACTCAACAATTTAAGCTATAGTCACTCATTCTCATCAGCTTGCACATCAGGGACAAAGTGGTAAAGTCCTACCCAAGAACACCTCATCAGTTGGTGAGGGAAATGAACCCCTCACTTCCCTCTGAGTCAGATACCCAACAAATGTCTTCATTTTCTGGAGTATAAGTACTTTTTAAAAAGTTAAAGGTGCTCTTTCCCACAAATTTTATTTATTTGTTTATTACTTAATAACCACAAAACAAAAAACTAATTTACAGCCTTTCAAGCTCAGAGTAATCTGACTGCTTGTGAAATTAACCTTGATTCAGGCTACTCATTAATATTCAATATGCTAATTCACTGGACTCAGATTGGCTAACAGCTAGCCTATGAGCTTCCTGTATTCTCCCACACTGCGCATGTGCAACAGTGCTACAGCTGTCAGAGTAACATCCTCAATAAAATCTATATAAAGCCAAGTTACAGGAGATTTCCGAATGGGACGGGGAGAG
Source organism: Pachypanchax playfairii (assembly GCA_006937955.1). Lineage (NCBI taxonomy): Eukaryota > Metazoa > Chordata > Actinopteri > Cyprinodontiformes > Aplocheilidae > Pachypanchax > Pachypanchax playfairii. The sequence continues at coordinate 2,097,753 of SSNP01000056.1, read as the reverse complement.
ATGGAACTTCCGTTTCGAGACTAACACCCATCTGGACAGGGATTACGAGTAGTAGGAGGTGCCTGCAGATTAGACCCCGGTATTATATCAGGAATCTGTGCAGAACAGCAGTGCAGAGTCGCCCCCTCAGACCCTGCTGCACAGTTGACTATAGGTTCTAGGAATCTCTCCAAAAATAAACCAAAGCCATGTGTCCCACAAATCTGGATTTTTTTGACAATATTGTACATTGTGTTAGTCCGGCTGGAGCAGTAGCACAACAATGCTGACAGTCCACCATGTTTGCTACTGAACAGCTGAGCTAACTCTGCAGACATGGTCTCAACTGCACGAGCTGGTGAATATTAAGCAAAATCAGTGTGATGTCACACCTGATTCATGCACCTCATTTAAATGAAAAAAAACAAAACAAAAACAAAGATAGGTTATTATGCAATTTTTACACTCAGTAAAAAACCAAGAACCCGTGGAGCTAAAATGTTCAAAATAAAACTCAGAAAAAACTTATTTTCTCTATGGCAGGGCCTCTAAAAAAAGGGCTGGAAATGTTTTGAAAAGCAAAATTGTGACTGAGCTTTGGACAGTTGAAATCTCTAATGTAAACTGGATTTTATACTGTAGAACATATTCAAAGAAAAAGCTACAAGAGCCTACCAAGGGTCAACTGTAGAGTTGGAAATAAAAGTTTCAAAAGTCAGTTTTAGTTTAATAAATGATGCCTGTGGATCTGGGACAAATCAATGTGTTGCAGGTGTTAAGCTGCGTTTTCAGTCCAGAACTGGTTGGTAAAGAAAGACGGAAAACAAGTCAGCACACCACTAAATATAAGAAATGAGAGTTTGGAGATCTTTGAAAGTGTAGCATCAAGACATAATATTCAAGCTAGATTTCCAGTTTAACCAAAACCTTTTACCCACAGTTCTTTTTGAAGTAATTCCAGAAGAAATATAATAAGATTCAAATGTTCCCATCCAGAGTGGAATAGTTAAGATAGTTTTGCCCATAATTTCCACTGCTAATATTAAACATTTTTAAAAGGTAAAATAATTCAAGAGGTCTAATATAAAACATCCAGCAGCATAAAAGTTTAAAAAATAAGAGATTAGAATTGTTTTAATCATCTTTACTTTTAGTTTTGCTGTAACTAGCTGTTAGCTTGTAAATGAGACTCTTCAAAGAATGGAGATATAAATTGTTCCCAACGTTTCTACACAAATCTACTTTATAATGTCTGAAGTTTATTTCCAACTAAAATCATGAACATCTGTTTGTCCTCTATAGGAAATATGTTGATTTGTAACCTGACCTTTTATTTTTGTTCCATATTTGGCACTTGCTTTGTTCTATACAGGGTTTAATCACACACACACACACACACTGATATTCTTATTGTGTTATATTACTGTAGGTTGGAATGTTGGTAAATGAACCCAACTGCAGGAAAATTCAGGAAACTCAGAAAATACAAAAAAAAAAAAATTATAAAGAAAACTGACAAGAAAAGACCAACTAACAGAAATTATGGGTGGTGTGGTTAGGGTTAGTGTAGCACTGAGTCACAGGAACAATCACATGGGGATGTAACAGCAGCTGCTCACAACTGGAAAGGTGTATTTATACAGAGGGACAGTTGATTACTGAGTGAAGACAGCTGGAGCTGAAGAGCAAAGGAGCAATCAGCAGGATGGAGGAAAGGTGTGACAAATTACCCCGAGAGAAAACTTAGAAGCAGAGGATGTCGAGGGATATCACAAAAATACAAACACAAAAGGTACTAAACAAAATCACAAAACAGAAAAATTAAAGAAACATAATTACAATCACAAGAAAAAAAAGGGGAACTCAGGAACTAATGAAAATTATTAGAATGTGGAAGAACCAAGTAAACTAAAGAGTCCTAAAGACAAATGCATAAATAACTGAGTAAATAAACAAACAAACATTCCAACCAATAAGGAAATAACAGCAACAAACAGAACTAGAAACACAAGAAAATGAAGAAAATGCAAGTCACTGAAAACAAGAATAAACATGCTTGAGTGAGTTGGTCATAATAAAAAACACTAAATGTAAAATAAACAAAGTAACAATCAGAAACTCTGACTAGAAATAAATAAAAAACACAGAACGCCATAAAGGCAAACAAACAAAAACAAAAAAATCACAGAAAACGGTATATAGTATATAGTCTGTGTTGCAGGTGTGTTACATCACCTCCCATGCTGATACATTTCATTAGCTAACCTGTTACATAAGCTTAATTAGCTAGAAAGTTGAACCACATCAGAAAAAGTTAAATATGGTTTTAAACAATATTGGTCATTGGTAGTAAAAAAAATAAATAAAACAGTTTCCTTACAAAATAAAAAAAGATAAAAAAGTGGAGGTTTATTTAAAACCTTGAACTTTACTGTCTCCTTTCACCCTCAGCTGGACAGATGTGTGATCACGGAGCTGGCTTTGGGAAATGAGGCTCTGAGGAACAGAAGCTTGTTGAAGGAATGGTGCCAGGATGACGTGGGTTTGGTAATTACACACAAAGCAGTGTTTCTCAACTCCAGTCCTCAAGACTCACTGTCCTGCAGACGTTTCCCTGAGTCACATGACTGCAGTTCAACAGAAGCCTGTTATTCAGCCATCGATGGCAATCAGGTGTGTTGAATCAGGGAAACCTCCACAGGACAGTGAGTCCTCAGGACTGGAGTCGAGAAACACTGAACTAAAGTTTGACTGAATGTTAAAATAGTTTTTAGAATCTTTCTTCTGAATCGGGTTTGAATAAACAGTTGATCCGTTTATTTACAGAGTTGGAGTTCCTAGTATTGATTTTTGCCTTCATGAACAGGCTGGTGGAGGACGTTTGGGATTTCTTGCCAAATTCTGGTTCTCAGTCATTCAGGTCACATTGATCCAAGTTGGTTAAAAAAAATGCAACTGGACTTTTTTCTTGAATTATTTGAAGATGTTTTGCTTCTTATCCGAGGAGCTTCATCAGTTCAAAACAACGAGTGCAGAGTTCATGGTCCACAGAAAATTTGTACATACTAGTCCTGGGCGATAAATTGATTAAATGAATTAATTTGAATTTTTTGTTGCGGGTGATTTAAAAAATAAATAAATCGAGATTTTGCGTAGTGGCGCTTTTTGGCTCCCTAGAGTTTCCGTAGAATTAGTTTCACTTGGTTTGCTGTGACAGACGTGCAGCAAGAGACCCCACGCTGCAACATTTGTCTAAAGCCCGTCGCAGTCAAAGGCAGCAGCACCACAAACTCATTCTGACACCTGAAACATCCAGCCGAACATGAAAAATACCTGTCTCTCTGAGACGTATAAACACCGCAGTGACCAACAAGATAAGCTAAAAACAGCTAACTGTAGCCAAATCGTTTGTACAACGCACAGCAAATAACAGGAAAGCGGTACAGTGGAGAACAATCACTGAAGAGGTCACTTAAAGTTGTCCGTTGTTTGTACTTTCCTTAATAAGTAGGGGAAAATCGGAAACAATCGGAAATCGAATAAAAAATAAATAAATCAGAGATTTTATTTTTAAGCCATATCGCCCAGCCCTAGTACATACACTTGAAATTTTTTTCAGGAGAGGCTACGTTTGGCAGATGGAGAAAAGATCCTGTACTAAATAATGTATTTTGTTCAGTTTGTGCTTTGAGTTTTGTGAATTTGTGACCATGAAATAAAAATAAAAAATCTTTCTTTTAGCTTGCTGACAATAGAAGCAGTGATAACTGTGGCCTCAGTTCTGGTCTGTCAGGGATGTCACGCGTCAAGTGTAAGGTTTTTTTTTTTTCTATTCTCTATTTTTTTATTTTTCTAGTGAGCAAATTTTACTTTAAAGAGGCCATTTCACACAAATTTCATGACTTTATGGTTATTTCTGAAGTATTAACCTGCAATATGAAACATCTTATATCTACAAAAAATCAGGAAACATTGATTAACAGACCTTTCAATCTATCTGCATCAAGATTTGTCAGGCTTCGGGCAGCAGCTCGTTCATATTCATTATTCAAATTTGCTGGACTAACAAACTAGCCTATGAGAGCAAGGTATACTGTTTCCTGCCCCGCTGCATGGCAACAGCAGACGTCGTGTCTTCCTGTTTGCTACGTCTTATGCTACAGCTTTTAGCCAGCATCATGCTAGGTGTGGTTTCAACTGTGGGAGCTGATGAATACTAACAAACAAAGGAGTTGTGACGAAACAAGTACAGGCTGTTAGAAGTCGGGTTTTATCACCACCTGCGTAGTTTGAGAGATAAAAACTGAAAGAGAAGTTGTTGACCTGTTTTCACACTCACTATGATGGTTAGAACACCTGTGGAGCTAAAACGTTTTTAATGGAATGGCCTCTGTAATAAACAGAAAAGTGTAGTAAAACTTGATTTTGTGAGAAGATATCCAGCGTTTTCATGGACGGGTTTGTTTTTCTTTAGGCCAACACTTGTTTGCATCTACGGAGCTTTCAGATTTAACAGTGGGTCTGATTCTCCTGGCTGCGTCCCTGATTGTCCTCTGCGTGTGTCTACTGCTTCTGGTCAAACTTCTTAACTCTCTTCTCCAAGGTCAAGTAGCAAAGATCATCCACAAAGTCATTAACACAGGTGGGTGTTTCCATTGGATGGTTTTACAAGCTACAAGTTCACAAATCAGTGATTAAGGGAGTGGAAAACAATAAATCAGAAGAAGTAGAACTATATAAAAATAAATCTTGATTTTTTACATTAAACAATCTTAAAACAAGAAAACTGTTCATTGGTGATTTTTTTAATGTTGAAGTTGGACAGTTTGTTTTCCTTTTAGCCACTTTGAATTACTTCAGGTTGCTAAACTTGATCCTTAATTTCAAAAACAAATGGGCAGATTTGAGAGATGAATTATTATTAATATTATTTTTTTACTGGCCCATCAGATTTGCCGTATCCATTTGGTTGGCTGGCGGGATATGTTGCTATGTTTGTGGGTGCAGGAGTAACATTTGTGGTCCAGAGTAGTTCTGTCTTTACTTCAGCTATAACTCCTCTGGTGGGTGAGTAGAAGTCTTTTTTTCCACAATAATGCCACAATTTTGAAACTAACATTACACCGGTCGCATGAAATATTGAACCAGTTTTAAGTCTTTTAGTTATTCACACAAGGATGATATACAATCCTTGTACCATTTATAGAAATGTTCAGATTATTGAGCCAAGTCATTTAAGTCTAAGTACTTGCTAAAACCAACTCTTGATCTGATACTGGGGTGTTTCTCAATGTCAAGGCGCCTCATTTACCGAGGCACTTACATATGAGGACACTGGAACAGACTTAACTCACGTGACCGCGGCTCCCCGCTTACGCATACTGTTTACGTCCCGTCCATCGTAGTAGCATAGTAGCGTAGCAGCATTCCTTCAGCCATGGAAATGAAAATATTAATAAAAAAATAAAAGTGCAAGCGAGTTAGTAACTTCTAAGTAACTAACCAACCGTTTGACCTGAAAAACATTAACTTACATTTAAACTGGAAATTTGCCTTAGAAGTAGCTGCTGTTGGCTCCTAAATGGCCATTTTTTAAAATTACCGTAATGTATTCTGGGAAATTTTTGACCGAGGGAACAGCATCAAGGCACGTCCCATGTATCCTTGGTAAGTTAGCTAAACGGCAGACAAACTGAGGACAGACGCCTCGGTAGCACATGAACATTGGAATGTGCCTTGGCGGTTGATGATGAATCTCCTTGGCAACTGGGGCGGGACCAAGACATCAAGGTTCCTTGACATTCAGAAACACCCAAACACCCCATGAGGCTGTGCATCTAACACTGATTTGCTGTCTGATGCCAGAGACCATCTGGACATCCTCAGACTCTTAGTCTAGTTTAAGCACACGTTGATGTTGCAGTAAACAATGTTAACAATCTGAATAAGTTGTCACCTTGACTTTAGTGTGCGAAGGAACTCAAGTAACCCAGAGATCTCCCACATTATTCTAAAATAGTAACTAGACGTGATCTTCTCCAGCAAATAGATGCAGAAGTTTGTACGTTTACAGCGGTTGCTTACTGTCAAAAGTAACAGCATTTATTGCTGTTACTTTAAGGTTAGTTCAAGTTCATGAGTAAAAAACAGACTCGTTAAGCTCAAAGTTTATTTAATGGAAAAGTGGAACATGAATTTTGACTGAAACGTAATTAATTTAGCACGAGAGCACTTTAGTAATATTTTTCTAAACTGTTGCGATTATTTCGCGCTACATATTTACTGGCAGAAAAGAAAAATCCTCCTTCATCGTTAATATTGCAAGAGATTAGAAATCCCAGTGCTGATGCAATACAGGAAATAAAATAAATCCATCTGCAGCAACATGGTGTATAAATACATGATTTAAAGTTAGAGTTTATTTACAGCCCAGATGCTGTAATATCTACAAGAATTCACTAAATTTAATAAAATTGACTTTTATTTTAAATACCATTGTTACATGATGTTATTTCTCATTTACAACAGTTTTAATAAATTATGATACAGAAGAGGTTTTCTATGTTTGTCTTTTATGGACCAAACAGAAAACATGCCACAAATGTCATATTTTCATGTTGACTCATGACTCATTTGTTATCTAGACTGGGCCACATGAGAACATTAAGCCTGCTCATGTAAACTGGTTGGCTTTTGAAGTTTGTAGGATCGTGTTGCATAAGTGATGCCGTATAATTCTTGTAAAGAAAGCATGTCAAATCAGTGATTGAGTCATCAGCCTGCTACACAGTGATAAATGTGAGATTTAGAATAATTCCTTATTTCAAACAGGAGTAATTAACCAAGCTTAAAATGAAAAGGGAATGTATTGTTTGTGTAAAATGCAAATGGTTTCCTGTTGGTATTGATTATTGAATTGTAGCGCTTCAAATTGGAGTATTACCATCTTGTAAAGATGTGGTCTGAAAGCTAACCGTTAAACCTTATAACATGTTGTTTTTTTTCCCATAATACAGCATGTTTGTGTGGTTTCTAACAGGAATTGGTGTCATCAGTTTGGAGAGAGCCTATCCTCTCACTCTTGGCTCTAACATTGGTACCACAGCCACGGCCCTGCTGGCAGCTATGGCCAGTCCTGGGAACAAACTAGCAGCCTCCATACAGGCAAGGCTGATGTTTTAGTTGCTAAAATACAATGATTTTTTTTTTTCATGCTTTTCTTCTGAGAAAAAACACTAAAATTTGTGACATAGTGCTATAACTATACATAATCTATGACCATCAGTGTTGACCTTCTGCAGCTGTTTTATCCTTTTGTCCCACACAGATCGCTCTGTGTCACCTCCTCTTCAACATCTTTGGCATCCTGCTGTGGTATCCTCTTCCATTCATGCGCCTGCCAATAAGGATGGCTCGTGTCCTGGGTGAGCGCACTGCCAAATACCGCTGGTTTGCAATCCTGTACCTCCTCCTCTGTTTCTTGCTCTTTCCATCACTGGTGCTGGGCCTCTCGCTGGCCGGCTGGCACGTGATGGCGGGTGTTGGCGGTCCCTTTTTTGGCATCACCCTTTTTATCATCATGGTAAATGTGATGCAGGCACATAGTCCCCGTCACCTGCCCACCAAGCTTCAAAACTGGGACTTCCTGCCTAAATGGATGCACTCTCTAAAACCGCTCGACCGTTTGATCACCAAAGCAACCGTCTGCTGCAGCTTCACTTGTAAAGGGGGTCAAGAGGAAGGAGATGATGAAGAAAACCCCATTTCGACACAAATGTCCGACCACGTACAGGACACATCCACATTTGTTAAAAAGAAAGAACAGTTGGCTTATAGCAACCCAGTCCTGGAGTGTCTGGATGAAATCAGACCAGGTGTTACAGTCTTTAGATTAAAAGGGTTGGAGAGATGCAACAGCACTCCGCTGTAACTGACGACGAATTGCAACGAATATTTTGTATTCCAATTTATTGATTTTGTTGAGGACTCAGGATTAAATCAGATTTTTTTGCATGAGGTCAGTTTAAAATCTGAAATCTTTGACCAAATCCTAATCCGTTTGTTTTTTTGGAGCGCTACCACATGAAGCATCGGTTATTATTTTTTATCACAATTAAAGACGTCATCTGGCACAAATTCTGTCTCTAATGTTCATTTCTCAGCCTAAGAGTTTAACATCACTTTGTTTCAGTGTCTTCAATCTTTTCACCAGCCATTCAGCCTAGTGGAAGGGAACACACAGGCCTGGGTAGTCTGGTATCATCATGTGCACCACACTGAATATGAACCAGAGAAAGCAGAGATCAGATGGTCCAGAAAAAAAGATTTTAGATCTCATTGTTAAAGGTAAAGGTTACTAGACCATCTCTGAGCAACTTCCTGTTCCTGTGACAAGAAAACCATCCAAAATAATTCAAGTTGAACTTCAAGCTCAATTCAATGGTCAGTTACACCATTTCGAACCATAAGGGCTTCCATAAAGGAGGACCTGGGAAGTTCCACCACTGACAGACAAGAGAATCAAATTAAACCACATGTATTGATAAACCTTTGAGAATAAACAGCGACAATAAAGCCCAACGCACACCTAAACGCAACGCCCAGCGCCGCGTTTTCTGACGCACGATAATGGTGCTCGTCAAATTACACCAGATCGCCGCTGAGCTGGGCGTCATTTTCAATTTTAGTGCTAATTATTTTGGTGGCATTAGGTTTGAATTATTAGATATAACCAAGATGATCTAATGAATATGAACAAAAATTGTCTGCTAGCTTACCAGAACATTCAATTTCAGTGGAAATTGCTCTCCAGACTATTTCTTTACGGACATTGTCCTTATAATGAGGTGATTGGGGGTCGTAGAGCTCTGGGTACTTCTGTACTTCAGCGATTATACACTCCTCGTCCATCATTGAGTTTTTTTTACAGTCAAATAGTGCCGCTAAGTGGTCAAACTAAGAGATGTAGGAGACGCCCGCTTTAAGAAGCGTAGAAGAAGAAACTACGGGTGCTCGATAGGGACTTTTCCAGTCGCTGCGCCGCGTCTGAATTCAACAAATTCTAATTGATGCGCGGGGTGAAGCATTGCGGCGCATCAAGGCGTTTTTTGGTGAGGGCGCTCTGATAGAAAATAATGATGTTGCATCTTTTGCCGCGCGTCAAGGCGTCTAGGTGTGCGTTGGGCTTAAGGGTACAAATTCTTGTCGCTGGGGATGTACCCTGTAGTCCAGGTCCATTTTTGTACCTTATGAAGTTGTTCCACTAAAACAGTAAAATTACACCATGTTTTGAAGTCCAAAACCAACATTCTTAAACATAATAATAAAATATTGAAAATGATGGAAGAAACTTAATAATATTGAGATTAACCAGCCCTGACCAGGGTTGCAGGTACAGTTTAAATGGTACAAATTTGTACTTTATATCAATTTGAACCCTCAGAGTGGCATTTCTGACCTTTTAAAGACCAATATTGTACTTTTGAGGGAACATTTTAAAACAATTTACCTATAGGTACAAAAATGTTCTTGTCTCGTACCTCTATTTCTGAGACTATAGTCTACTGTCATGGTAAGGATTTCAAACCTCAGCCTCTTTCTAAAGCTTTATAAATGTTGGACAGCAAACTTTTTTTTGTTGGTTTATCTTGAGGGCGACACGTTGTGATTCATAATCTGGGCTCCAAACCTCAAGCTGCAGTCTCATCATCTGGAAAGAACATCTGCACAACCAACAACTAACACTAACCAATGAGAGCTGCATGTAGCAACAGTATGTTGATTATAAGTAGTTTTAATCAGTGCATGACAAGCTTTTTGCCAAATGTCTTGATAATCTCACTGCACAGGGAATTAGGATTAAACCACTGTTACAAAAAGCCAAGTAACTGCCTGCTAAGATCTGCAGCTGAAAGCCATGCTGAGCATCCTTCCATCATGATGTTGTTTATCAGCCACTTAAGTTTATAATAATTTTGTAATGCTTTCATAAACCTGTCATCTTTTTTATAGGATAAATTAGCATGTTTTATTCAAATAATTTTATATTTAGACATTTAGAATGACAAAAGTATAAATATGAACAAAATGCAGTTTTATAATTCAGTCAGGAGTGATCAAGCAACACCTGCTGTGGAGCAGCATTTTTGCTATCAAACAGTTTAAACTGTTCCTGTTTGACTACAAAACATAAAGATTAAGCAACACTTTGTCTTTCAGTTAGTTACTGTCATCAGATATAAAGGATATAAGCTGTACCAACACGTCAGTCACAAAACAAGAAGAGGCAGCCAATCAAGAGGCTCCTACTACCAAACTGTCTTTTTATTTTTAACAAACTGTGAACACAGAAAAGTTCAAACATGTAGAAAAGAAATCACTCAGTGCCAGAGACTTGCAAAATTATCTCATATATTTATCTGTATAAATTGTTGCCACTATGTGAAAATCAACATATGAATCCTAAACAATCTTATTTTGTAATGCTAACATTAGATGCTTGTGCCAAAACAGGAACAACAGGTGGTTCAGTGTTCTAAAAGTGCTGCAGCCAAGAGAGTTTCTGCTTGTAACTAATAAACTGCAGGCACTTTGTAAGATACTATGTCAACAGGTCAGTCATTTACTTTACCTGCATGTTCTTGTTCAGGGTCACGGGGAGCTGGTGTCTGTCTCCAGCAATCATTGGGAGAGGGGCGGGGCTACACCTAGACAGGTCGCCAGTTAATAACAAGGTCACAGAGAGATAAACAACTACTCACACACTCGTGCAAATCTAGGGGCAATTTAGTGACATCATGCATATTTTTGGTCTGAGGGAGGAAACCGGAGTCCCTGAAGAAAACCCACACATGGACACGGAGAAAATGCAAACTCCATGCAGAAAGGTCCTCCCCTCGTTTCCAATCCAGGACCTACGGTGCTACCAACTGCACCACCGAGCAGCTTATGGCTAATGATATGCACTTTTTGATAGAATGCTCTGCCTCAGACCTTTAAGAATTTCTAATCATGTTTTTTTTATTGACCTTTAAAACCAAATTAACTGCATATAAATGAGTTTTTAATTGCACTTATTTTTGGATGATCTAATTTGATATAATTTTAATTGTCTATCAAACTCTTACACGTGTGTTGATTTTTTTTTATCCAATGTTCCTGCAGAGCATTTTAGGATTTGGAGGGGAAATGCCGTTTATAACCATCTTTGCCTCTTTGAATCCTAAAACTTTACACAGTTTTATTCCAAAAAAACCGTTTTATCTAAAGTACGACCACTCAGAGCAGTTTGAGCTGAGTTTGTATGAACCTGTTGAATCTAATTTGCAGCTTTTTGTCAGATTCCTGCTCTGGACTGCTTCTTTAACCCCGCTATCATCGAATGTTTCACCATTACTAGCTTTTTCTGCACAATCTGAATCAACACACTGGTTTTCACCTTCAACCTGTCTTCCATTTACTGATATGACGGTTATTTTGAAGTGCATTTGTAGAAAGTTTTTCTGAGTAGTCAGTGTTTTACCTGCAGCAGTTTGAGTGCTCTTTGAGGAGGTAAGCAAGGAGGGTGATGATGCATCAGTTGAGCTAACACTTGCTCATCAACTAGACACATAAAAACCTAATTTTATCATCTAAAACTATACAGTGGGGCAAAAAAGTATTTAGTCAGCCACCAATTGTGTAAGTTCTCCCACTTAAAAAGATCAGAGAGGCCTGTAATTTTCATCATAGGTATACCTCAACTATGAGAGACAAAATGAGGAAAAAAAATCCAGAAAATCACATTGTCTGATTTTTAAAGAATTTATTTGCAAATTATGGTGGAAAATAAGTATTTGGTCACCTACAAACNTAAAGTGCAGTTTGAACACACTGTAGATTTTTACATCAATTCGGTGACATCGTTTTATACTGGCTGCACATTACTGGGAAAAACAACGTTCTCTGTGTGACAAAATTAAATGTAATAAATATGAAATATATGTGTCTCGTGTTAAAGTGAAGAGGTGTAAAAATCCTGCATGTAGCCAGTACTTTCAGTTAGCACGAGTTAGCTAGTTTATATTTAATATGCACTCTTTTATTGATGTTCTAAGTCAAAGTCATATCTTTGTTTTCTGTTTTTTTTATTCACCCCCCCAGTAAAACCCCATCAAGATTTATCTCCAGTTCTGCAGGATTGCCCTCCCAGTGCAAAGAAGAAACCAGAGGACGTTTTTCCAATTTTGAATTTTGAAGCTGCCTTCAAAGCATCTCTGTTTTCCTGTTTGAAACGACGCGAGTGTAAATCACGACTTGAGTGAGTTTGGATTTATTTGTAGAGTCCAGGATGAGGTTGTTGATCCTTCTCACTGGATTCAAAGCAGAGACTTGAGTCAGCCCCCGCTTTACTTTCAACTTTTCTTTTATGTCTTTACATTCTCAAATCAAAAGTGCACATTTTACTCACACGAATCTCAGATTTTCTCCTCTAAGCTCTTATCTCTAATGAAATAATGTTTGCTACTGCTGATTCAATCTTTTTTAAATATTTGCCATAATCCTGTAATCTGCTTTTTTCCCTTTTACATCCAGTCTTCCTATCTGTGCATCATCCTTCAGGTAATAGTAACCTACACATCTACACGGCAGGAGGAAAATCCTGCAGCTTCTGCAGCTTTTAACTGCTAAGATCTTTTCACTATTTGAGCCCAGCTTGTGCTGTGCAGGTTGAAGTGAAGCAACATTTTTTTGCTAACTAATTTCATGACCTCGTTCCCCCTGGAGGCATCAGGTTTTGCTTTGAAAGCATTTTTTGGTTTGCTACTCAGGGACTGATTCAGCAAATCTGTGTAAACAACTTTTTCTTGCCGCATCAGATGTTAAATATTTCCCAAAGAGACCGTCTATCAAAATGATCATCTGGAAAAGCTTTTTTTTTTCTTCAAAATTAAACTCCAATTGGTTATTTAAAGACTTTCTCTTCTAGCATTATTATAAACACTATTGATATTTTATGTAGCAGCAGATTGATTCCATGATTAAGAACTACAATACTTAAATTAAAGAGGCCATTTCAAACAAATGTTATGATTATGTGGTTATTTCTTAAGTATTAACAGTAATATGAAACATTTTATATCTAAAAAACATCAGGAAACACTGATTAACAGACCTTTCAATCTGTCTGCGTCAAAATTCGTCTGGTTCCATAAGGCTTCGGGCAGCAGCTCGTTCATATTCATTATGCTAATTTGATGGACTCAGATTGGCTAACAAACTAGCCAATGAGAGCAAAGAATACTGTTTCCTGCCCCGCTGTACATGGCAACAGCAGACGTTCTCTCTTCCGGTTTATTACGTCTTATGCTACAACTTTTAGCCAGCAGCATGCTAGGCGTGATTTCAACTGCGGGAGCTGATGAATACTAATGAGCAAAGGAGTTGTGATGAAACAGATACAGGCCGTTCGAACTCTGGTTATTAATTCAGTTATTAATCATTTCCGTGAAACTTGTTTATTTTCTTGATTATCAAGACAGAAAAACATACAGAATCGTTCTTAAAATTCATAAAAACTCGGTTCTCCTGAAAGGCCAGTACCTGTTGGTAAATGAGAACACGACAGGTCTTACTTTTATCTTAACCTTGGAGTCAAATGAATCCACTTAGCCATTAAAACAGTATTATCATCATCTGTGTTGTGTTAAATGAATTTATTTTTCTAATAAGTAAAGTGTGGATGAGCTTAATGGGATCGTGAGGCTGAATCTGAATGAGAATGTTTGTTTTCAGTTCCTGAACCTCATACAATCACGGCTCTTCATGTCCGCACATACTAACTCAGAATCAGACTCAATCGCTGTGGAAGAACAAATCAAAATATTTGAAAACATCGCAAGAGTTAAAATCCCTATATGCTTAAAGACTGAGTCAGTAAAGGCAGCAGAGGTGAAGACACGAGTCCTGCAGCCGAGTCCGATCCACATCTCCAGTTACTGACACTAATATTAAGTGTTAGAGGTTGTTCACAATTTAAATTCAGCTCACACATGAGGACCTAATTACCACTGTAACCTTCAATGCATTAAAGTGTTAAATAGCCACATTGTTGTGAGAACTGTTCTTTCTTTGCCCCACAGTTTGCACCCAGGCAGAAAGGTGGAACGAGAACTCTGAAGGAAGGTTATTCATCTTATTAAGTATTCAGATAATATTCATGAATTCTGCAAAGTTTTTGTAAGTCATATCATTTCAAAAAGAAGTATTTAAATACTTTGCACGTCATAAATAATGATAAAAGTAAAACCCATTAAATGTTTTTGCGGTAAATCGACACAAATCGATAAACTTTTTTTCCCTTATAGTTCAGATTGGCTTTAGTTGATTAACAGCAAAAACATGCCAAATTCAACTGAAATACAGAAACAAATGGCAGAAAGATGAAAAAGAATAAATAATTTTTAGCATCCTACAAACAAAACAGTTCTAATGACACTGTTCATAATCCACATATATATATACAATATAATGTACTGACTAAAAAGTAACAACTGCAATCTCCTACTTGATTTACCTGACTCTAAACGTGTCCTGCAGTGCTCTGTGGAGGGGGGCGGGACATGAATTAGCAGTACACAAGTTGAAAATATCATTGACAAGCATAAACATGAAAACAACCCCCGATCTATCAGAGGGAACTTTCAGAAAACAGAGAAAAGAGTAGAACAGAGTCCCAATATGAAGGTATGTGTCAGGTATGATAACATTACATTGAATGGGTTTTGTTAAGTGGTCTAATGATGATGTAATGATGTACTTTTACTGCAGCTTCTGTTATATTACAGAATAAGTATCTGATAAACAATGTTATGTTGAACATATATCATGTCATACATCTGTCTGAATGATGTTAAGTGTTACACTATAGTTTTATGTTGCCATCTTTGCACAGTGTGTTTCTATAAACAGTGTTGGGAACGTTACTTTAAAAAAGTAATTAGTTATAGTTACTTACTACTTGTTCCAAAAAGTAATTGAGTTAGTAACTGAATTACTCTACAAAAAAGTGACTAGTTATCTGAGAAAGTAACTGACCACGTTACTAAAAAAGAAAAAATCAGAATTTGTACTATACATGAAAACTTGGTAACAAAATAGATTTTTCTTCAACACATGGTCTGTCAGCAATAAAGATCCAACCCTGGGTCCTCTGAATGAGAGGCAAGCACATTCCCACTAGGCTATGGTGGCCAGCTTGCTTTCGTTGCCTCCCAGCCTCAATACAACCATGTGTTTGTGTGTGTATCCACACTGCGCTGCTTGTTTTATCGATTAAGTAACGCACTCCCTTTTACTTTCACTAATGGTAACGGTGTTGTTACTGAAAATCCAACCACGTTGCGTAACAATGTTACTTTAAACTGTATTATTCTAAACAAAGGTGCATTGTCTATGAGACCCATTATGACTATATATAAGTTCAAAGAATTTTCAGACATGGTAATATTTAAATTTATTTCCATTGGCTTGTATTGTTTGAACAATACCCACTTTATTACATCACAACCAAACCTAAACAGGAAGACTGTTATTATCAATCAATCAATCAATCAATCAATCAATCAATCAATCAATCAATCAATCAATCAATCAATCAATCAATCAATCAATCAATCAATCAATCAATCAATCAATCAACTTTATTAATCCCTAAAGGGAAATATATAATATAATGTATTTCATTTAATTACTTTATAATTGCTATTTGTAGTTTGTGTCTGAGAAAAACAATGAAAACATGAAGATTTTTCTCATATGACTAATTTCATGTTTTTCATGTACATGTGTTTTAAACAATAATCTTGCCTCAGGCACCAAAAGCAGTAAAATCGGCTCTGCTTGTGTTCCAGATACATGATGCTGTTACATTTATGAAGCTTCTGATCACGCAGGAGAAATGCAATTCATATTTGCAAAAGTCAGATGATTATTGCTTTATACATGTTTTATTCCTGTCTTTTCAAGCTCAACTCTGACTGAATGATATTCAACAACTTCATTAATGGAAATTTGTTGCAGATGGAAGCAACAGATCCCTCCAATGACAGAAAACCCGTCTGAGTCGCTGCCATTTCGGCTCGTTATTGCATTCACACAGATTTTCCTCTTCACCACACCCAATTCAGCCTTTGATATTCAGAGGTTCCTAAAAAAAACCCTACTGAGAGACTTTGCCCCTTCTATCTCCAAGCCAAGAGATACAGATGGAGTTCTGGGGGTGAAGCTGTCTCTCTTCCTGCAGGGCATGGTGGGTGGTTGATTTGAATCAAATACTTTCAGGATTTCTGTCTTGCAGCTGTTTTATTTATTTATTTATTTTTTTGCACAATCTGTATGTGAAAGATGTTTTCACCATGACTGAATGCCAACTAATGCAGGAATGCTTCATACTGAATTCACAAACTGTGTAATTTAAAAAACAGCATTATTATCTTTGTTAATATAATTTATTACCACCATTTTAAACAAAGCTGCTTCATTTCTTAAATCATTTAATTTGCTGTGATAAATTAAATATGCGATCGTGTGTGTGTCGTGAATCGTTTTGACCTCTAGATAATACACTGAGAAACAATTTTAGCTTCTTCCATTTACTATGAATCTTAGTTAATGTTCCAATCTAATACTTTGCATTTATTTTAATATTTAGTCGCAAATAAGAAATCTTTTGTTACATTATGAGCCACCAGAATAACAGAGAGACGATCTCTTTGTGAATTATTGGTCAGTGGAACTAAAATTTCCATTAGAATAAAAATGATCTACCTGCAGTAAAAAAAAAGATGAATCCGATGCCTGGAGATTGAACAAACCTCTTTGTGTGTTTGGAAGTTCTGTTTCGTGCAGACGTAATGACATGCAGAACGTGAACACATCTGAAAATAGAGGATCTTATCAAACCAGGCGGAGGATTGCATTGCAGTGCAACATTTCAAAATAGAAGCCGAGGAAAAGACTTTTATTGTCCTCGTGACCCCCCGACTGATAAGCAACTGCTTTTCTTCAACATACGCTGCTGCTTCATTATTTTAATGCAAAGTATTTATTATAAAACCTGCTGAAGCTGTGTGACACACCGTCTCTGCTTCTTTTCTTTTAAACGTTGGTTTAATTTATGATACTGGTATTTATTCTGAAAAGATTCATTCACTATTTATAATTTCATGGTGTCTGGCTTGTTGAGTTCAGGTGCAGACACAGGTGAGTGTGATTAGGTTTATGTGTGGTCTTGGTATGGATGGGCTCCCCACACCTCACTCAGTGTCCCCTGCAGGTAGGCACCGGTTATCCAGTCAGCCCCTCTGATAAAAATGATTATTTTAGCCTTGTTATTTGATCTAGAATGTTCTATGATGGTGGGAAATTAGATTACACATGCCTTAAAGTCTCACCAAATATATCACCCTACAACAGCAATGGATTCAGTTTATTTGGAGACATCTCTGCGCCTGGGATTAAAGTACCAGAGGGAAGCTCCTTCTCAAATGTGACCCACAAAAAGCCCGATTTGCCACCAAACTGACACTGTTTTATTTATTCACTGATCTGGAAGATTTCTCAGATATAAACATGTATTTTCAGATTTATGCCCATGTTTTGTGCATTTTCCCTGTTTTATTGTAATTTCCTGTTCTCGATCTGTATCTCAGTAAGTGTCTGTGACCTTTAACGTTTAAAGTGCAAGAGCAGATTGCAAAACCTGACATCACTATTCTAATAACATAACAGTCCTGCAGGTATGATTAGAGCTTGTAGGTGCATGAGTATTTGCTTGTTTATTGTTAAAGAGGCCATTTCACACAAATTTCAGGACTTTGTGGTTATTTTTTAAGTATTAACCTGTAATATGAAACATTTTATATCTAAAAAACGTCAGAAAACACTGATTAACAGACCTTTCAATCTTTTTGCGTCAAGTTTCAGCTGGTTGCGTCAGGCTTCGGGCAGCAACTCATTGATATGCATAATTCGAATTTGCTGGACTCTGATTGGCTAACAAATTAGCCTATGAGAGCAAGGTATACTGTTTCCTGCGCCGCTGCGCATGGCAACAGCACACGTAGTCTCTTCTTGTTTATTACGTCTTATACTACAGCTTTTAGCCAGCAGCATGCTAGGAGTGGTTTCAACTGAAGGAGCTGATGAATACTAATGAACAAAGCAGTTGTGACGAAACAGATACAGGCCGTTCGAACTCGGGTGTTATCACCACCTGCGTAGTTTGAGAGATAAAAACTGAAAGAGAAGCTGTTGACCTGTTTTCACACCAACTATGAAGGTAAGAACACCTGTGGAGCTAAAATATTCAACAGAAACCTCAGAAAAACAGCTTATAATGGAAGGGCCTTTTTAAGTAGATCTATGGAGGAGTTAGATCTTCATGTTACTGGACTGAGTGTCTCCTTTGATCACACTTGTCCTCTCTTGTAATCACAAATCTGACCCAAAGAACTAAACCCCAACTGTGAGTCGGGTTCCAGGTTCTGATCATCTCTCAGGCAAAAACACACACAGTGTATCTGAGTCAAATGGTTCGCAGAGCCTGTAATAAACACAACAGGTCCATGTGACCTCTGCTAAACTTGAAAAACACAATCTGTGTTCACCGCTGACTCCTCACGCCACCGCCTCTTGAACTCTCAGCTGGTGCTGTGTGTTATCAGAGGACTCTGTGATCCTCATGCAGAATGAGAATCAGCTGTTGTTGAGTCAAATCGGTGACAACTTGAGTTTGATTAGTCTTATAAAAAATAAACCTCTGGGAAATGGATTTACTGTCAACACCAAAACACAACAGGAAACACTTCAATACACGACTACTTGTATTAAAGACTCCAGATGTTTATAATCTTTTCTATTGTTGAGACACAAACACATTTATCGTTTGTTAGAGCGAAAATATTTATATGTAAGTTCACTGATTTGAGAAAAATACAAATACAACTAGAACATATTTAATGTGATTTTTTTTCTGACTTTTCATATTGTGTTGGTGAACTTCTACACAGTGATCATCGATTCTGTCCTCTGTCAGTATATCACAGTCTGGTTTGGTTCAGTAACCAAATTAGACAGAAACAGACTGCAGAGAGGATCACTGGCGCTAATCTGTCCTCAGTCCAGGACCCGTACTCCTCAGTCCAGGACCCGTACTCCTCCATCCAGGACCTGTACTCCTCCATCCAGGACCTGTACTCCTCCATCCAGGACCTGGACTCCTCCATCCAGGACCTGGACTCCTCCATCCAGGACCTGTACCCCTCCATCCAGGATCTGTACCCCTCCATCCAGGACCTGTACTCCTCCATCCAGGACCTGTACTCCTCAGTCCAGGACCCGTACTCCTCAGTCCAGGACCCGTACTCCTCCATCCAGGACCTGTACTCCTCCATCCAGGACCTGTACCCCTCCATCCAGGACCTGTACCCCTCCATCCAGGACCCGTACCCATCCGTCCAGGACCCGTACTCCTCCATCCAGGACCCATACCCTTCCATCCAGGACCCGTACTCCTCCATCCAGGACCCGTACTCCTCCATCCAGGACCTGTACTCCTCCATCCAGGACCCGTACCCCTCCATCCAGGACCTGTACCCCTCCCTCCAGGATCTGTACTCCTCCATCCAGGACCTGTACTCCTCCATCCAGGACCTGTACTCCTCCATCCAGGACCTGTACCCCTCCATCCAGGACCCGTACCCCTCCGTCCAGGACCCGTACCCCTCCGTCCAGGACCCGTACTCCCCCGTCCAGGACCCGTACTCCTCCGGCCAGGACCCGTACTCCTCCGTCCAGGACCCGTACTCCTCCATCCAGGACCTGTACTCCTCCATCCAGGACCTGTACCCCTCCATCCAGGACCTGTACCCCTCCATCCAGGACCCGTACCCATCCGTCCAGGACCCGTCCTCCATCCAGGACCCATACCCTTCCATCCAGGACCCGTACACCTCCATCAAGGACCCGTACTCCTCCGTCCAGGACCCGTACTCCTCTGTCCAGGACCCGTACCCCTCCGTCCAGGACCTGTACTCCTCCATCCAGGACCTGTACCCCTCCATCCAGGACCCGTACCCATCCGTCCAGGACCCGTACTCCTCCATCCAGGACCCATACCCTTCCATCCAGGACCCGTACACCTCCATCAAGGACCCGTACTCCTCCGTCCAGGACCCGTACTCCTCCGTCCAGGACCCGTACTCCTCCGTCCAGGACCCGTACTCCTCCATCCAGGACCCGTACTCCTCCATCCAGGACCTGTACTCCTCCATCCAGGACCTGTACTCCTCCATCCAGGACCTGTACCCCTCCATCCAGGATCTGTACCCCTCCATCCAGGACCTGGACTCCTCCATCCAGGACCTGTACTCCTCCATCCAGGACCTGTACCCCTCCATCCAGGACCCGTACCCCTCCATCCAGGACCCGTACCCATCCGTCCAGGACCCGTACTCCTCCATCCAGGACCCATACCCTTCCATCCAGGACCCGTACACCTCCATCAAGGACCCGTACTCCTCCGTCCAGGACCCGTACTCCTCAGTCCAGGACCCGTACTCCTCCATCCAGGACCTGTACTCCTCCATCCAGGACCTGTACTCCTCCATCCAGGACCTGTACCCCTCCATCCAGGACCTGTACCCCTCCATCCAGGACCCGTACTCCTCCGTCCAGGACCCGTACTCCTCCGTCCAGGACCCGTACTCCTCCGTCCAGGACCCGTACTCCTCCATCCAGGACCTGTACTCTTCCATCCAGACCTGTACTC